>PVLC010050396.1:0-10095 GCA_004027655.1 Graphiurus murinus | reverse complement strand
TTTTTTTTTTTTTTTTTTGGTACTGGGGATTGAACTCAGGGGCATTCTACCTCCAAGCTACACCCCCAACCCTATTTTTTCTTCTTTATTTTGAAATATGGTCTCACCAAGTTGCGGAGGGCCTCACTAAGTAGCTGAGGCTGGCCGTGAACCCAGATCCTCCAGTCTCAGCCTCCCAAGTACTGGGATTACAAGCGTGCGCCACCACGTCCGGCTTCAATAATTTCTTAAAAGTGCCTGTGAAAGACGGGCATGGTGGCATATGCCTGTAATCCCAGTACTTGGGAGGCAGAGACAAGAGAATTGCGAGTTCAAGGTCTGACTCAGCAACTGAGCAAGAACCTCAGCAATTTAAGGATACCCTGTTTCAAAATAAAAAAATAAAAGGGGTGTCAATGTAGCTCAGAGGTAGAATGCCCCAGGTTCAATCTCTAGTATGCCAAATAATAATAGTAGCCGGGCGTGGTGGCACACGCTTGTAATCCCAGCATTCGGGAGGCTGAGACCGGAGGATCCGGGTTCGCGGCCGGCCTCAGCTACTTAGCGAGGCACTCCGAAACTTAGTGAGACTCGGTTTCAAAATAAAGAATAAAAAATAGGGCTGGGGGTATAGCTCGGAGGTAGAATGCCCCTGAGTTCAATCCCCAGTACCGCAAAAAAAATAATAATAATAATAATAATAATAGTAAATAAATAAATAATGGCAAGGCCATAGATGCCAAAGATGCTGTTTTTGTTTATTTTGGGAGGGAGTTGTTTTATTGTTTCTGTTTGTGGTACTGGGGATTAAATCTAGGAGCATTTTATCTCTGAGCTATACTCTAGCCCGCGCTACACTCTAGCCCTAGTGTGTGTGTGTGTGTGTGTGTGTGTGTGTGTGTGTGTGTGTTTTGTGGTACTGGGGATTGAACTCAGGGGTGTCCTACCTCTGGGCTATGCTCACAGCACTATTTTGAAACAGGGTCTGTCTAAATTGCTGAGAGCCTTGCTAAATTGCTGAAGCTGGCTTTGAGCCTGCAATCTTCCTGTCTCAGCCTTCCAAGTACTGGGATTACAAACATGTGCCACCACACTTGGCTATTTTTTGTTTTGAAACAGAGTGTTGCTAGGTTGTTGAAAGTCACGGTAAATTGCTGAGGCTGTCCTCAAACCTCCTGTCTCAGCCTCCCAAGTACTGGGATTACAGGCATGCGTCACCACCCCTGGCTCCCAGGATTTTTTGTTTGTTTGTTTTTGTTTTTACAGTACTGGGGATTGAACCTAGGGGTATTCTACCTCCAAGCTATGCTACTGGCCCACTAATTAATTAATTAGTTAATTAATTATTTTGTGGTACTGGGGATTAAACCCAGAGGCAATCACCTTTGAGCTACACCCCTAACCCAATTTCATTTATTTGGAAACAAGGTCTTGCTAGCTTGATGAAAGTCTCACTACTTGCTCAGGCTGTCCTTGAACCTGCAATCCTCTAGTCTCGGCCTCCCAAGTACAGAGATTACAGGCATCGCCACCATGCCCAGCCACCCCTAGACCTTAAAATTTTGTTTTTATTTTTTATTTTATTTATTTATGCGGTACTGGGGATTGAACTCAGGGGTATTCTACCTCCAAGCTATACCCCCAACCCTATTTTTTATTCTTTATTTTGAAACAGGGTCTCACTAAGTTGTGAAGTGCCTCACTAGGTAGCTGAGGCTGGCCTCGAACCCGGATCCTCCGGTCTCAGCCTCCTGAATGCTAGGATTACAAGCGTGCGCCATCACACCTGGCCATAGCCCTATTTTTTATTCTTTATTTTGAAACAAGGTCTCATTAAATTGCCTTGCTAAGTGGCTGAGGCTAGTTGTGAACCTGAGATCCTCCTGTCTTAGCCTCCCACATACTGGGATTACAAGTGTGTGTCACCATGCCTGGCTTATTTTTATTTTGAAACAGGGGTCCTGCTAGGTTGATGAGAGTCTCACTATTTACTGAGGCTGTCCTCCAACCTGTGATCCTCCTAGTTCAGCCTCCTAAGTACTGGGATTACAAGCGTGTGCCACCATACCCTGCTTGCTCCAGCTCTTTTCAATGTCCATTTATTTGGTGGTTAATAACTATTCTTAGCCAGGCATGGTGGTACACACCTGTAATCCCAGTACTTGGGAGGCTGAGGCAGGAGGATTGCAGGTTCAAAGCCAGTCTTGGCAATTTAGCAAGACCCTCCAGCCGGGCGTGGTGGCGCACGCTTGTAATCCCAGCATTTGGAGGCTGAGACCGGAGGATCCGGGTTCGTGGCCAGCCTCAGCTACCTAGTGAGGCACTCCACAACTTAGTGAGACTCGGTTTCAAAATAAAGAATAAAAAATAGGCCTGGGGATGTAGCTTGGAGGTAGAATGCCCCTGAGTTCAATCGCCAGTACCGCCAAAAAAAAAAAAAAAAAAAAAAAAAAAAGCCCACCTGCAGATTTTCTAGGAGTCCCTCAAATAGCCCGTGACGTTTGTCTCTGCTTCCCAGTGTGCCACCCATAAATGGTCATGTGCCATTGGCCCTGGCTGCCAAAGAACTGTAACCAAGCAGACCAGCCTGAGTAACTTAGACACTGTTTTGAAAATAAAAAAATCAGGCTGAGAGTGTAGCGTAGGGGTAAAATGCCCTTGGGTTCAATCCCCAGTACCACCAAAAAACAAACAAAAACCCAACCACAGAGGAAGTTTACAGGACAGTCCCTCCAGAGCTAGCAACCCCTTCCACCTCTCAGGGGAGGGGGCCGTGCTGAGCCGACCAAGCAACAGGACACAGTGCGGACCCCGGCCCACCTGCAATTGCCACAGGAAGCCACGGCCAACCAAAGCCAGGCAGGGTGGGCCAGAGATGAGGGCAGGCAGTCCTTCCTGGGCGGGCTTAGGAGTCGGGAGCTGCCAGTGCTGTACCCTTCGAGGCCCGCGGGCAGCCAGTCCTGAGACCGCCATCTAGGGAGCCTTTGGCAGCTGCAGAGGCCAACCAATGGAGCCGAGCAGGGCCCGAGCCTCAGCACAGCCGGTGGGACGTGAGAGTCACTTGTTGGATGTAGGTCCCCTGATGGAGAAAGCAGGCAGAGGGGGGCAGAGGCACCAAGGGAGAGGTTCTCCCAACCACCTCACGTGGCCCACACTCCTTGCTGGGGGGCCCGCCCTCCTGTAAACACCTCACATTCAGTTCTGAGGGTCCAGTCAGCTCGTGCCAGCCCCTCCCTCAAGGGCAGATGAGTCACCACTACTCTAACGAGTCAGCAAGCCAGGCATGGTGGTGCACTCTTGTAATCTCAGTACTTGGGAGGCCGAGACAGGAGGATTGCAGGTTCTCCACCAGCCTCAGCTACTAAGTGAGGCCCTCTGCAACTTAGTGAGACCCTGTTTCAAAATAAAGAATACAAAATAGGGCTGGGGGTATAGCTCAGAGGTAGAATGCCCCTGTGTTCAATCCCCAGTACTGCAAATAAATAAATAAATAAGCCGGGCGTGGTGGCGCATGCTTGTAATCCCAGCATTCGGGAGGCTGAGTCCGGAGGATCCGGGTTCGCGGCCAGCTTCAGCTACTTAGTGAGGCACTCTGCAACCTAGTGAGACCCGGTTTCAAAATAAAGAATAAAAAATAGGGCTGGGGGTATAGCTTGGAGGTAGAATGCCCCTGAGTTCAATCCCCAGTACTGCAAATAAAATAAAATGGAGCTGGGGGTGTAACCTGGAGGTAGAATGTCCCTGGTTTCAGTCCCCAATACCCAAACAAATAAACAACAACCCCCCCCCCCAGAAATTTATTATCTTACAGTTCTGGAGATCCAAAGTCTGGGTTTCACGAGACTAAAATCCAGGAGCAGGCAGGCTGTGTTCCTCTGCACAGGCTCTAAGGGAAAACCACCCTCCGAGCCTGCAGGTGTGGAATTCGGTTCCTTGTGGCTGGAGGACTGAGGTCTCCACGTTCCTGCTGGCTGTGAACTGAGGGCAGTTCCCGACATTCGGAGGCCGCTCACACTCCTTGGCTTCTGGCCCACGTCCTCCATCCTCAAAGCCAGCCAGGGCAGGCGGGTCTGCAGCTGGTCAAGGCTGCTGCTGCTAATCCAGGATAATCTCCCATTTCAAGATCCTGAACGTTAATCACATCTGCTATCTGCTAAGTCGCTTTTGCCCATAAGATAACCTCCTCAGCTTTTCCAGGGACCAGAGCTGGGACATTATGCTGCCTGCCACATTATTTCGCAATTTGAAAACTGAAGTTCAGAGACCAGATGACTTGACTTGCTCAAGGTCATAAAATAAATGGCAGAGCCAGGCCTGACACCACAGCATCCGACTCCCAGGCCACCATTGCTGACATTGCCTGTGCCATGACTACAGCCTCCCCACCAGCGAGCACACCAGGCAGGCGTACAGATGGGCAAAATGCCGTTCAGAGCAAAAGCCTTGCTTGCCTGTCTTTTTCTTCTTGGTACTGGGAATTGAACCCACACACATGCTACCTCTGAGCTACAGCCCTTGCCCTACTTTATTTTTTATTTATTTATTTTTGCAGTACTGGGGATTGAACTTGTTGGGATCTTAGCCCGGCCGGAGAGACCTCGCCTCTAGATGGTGCCTGGCAGAGTGCCAGGAGTGGCTGCAGGTGGTAACTTCCTAGGGCTGTGCCACGCCAGAGCGCATGCACCAGCACGCCCGGCTCGTGGCCGGCCCAGGTGAGAACTGTATGCAGGCACCTCGTGGCCCAAGCCCTGTGTGGCTTTAAGAGCCTCCACCTCTCTCAGGAGAGAGGTTTTGGGAGAAAGGGATTGGTTGGTTGCTGGTGGTTGGTGGGTTGCTGGTGGATGGTTGGTTGCTGGAGGGAGAGGTTGTTGGGGGTCTGTCTATTGAGAGGAACGGCTACGGAGATGAGAGTGGGGTGAGAGACGATTGCGGTTAGAGAGACCTTTACTGCCAGGGTTAAGAGAACGATTACTGTTACTGTTACTGCTTGGGTAGCGTCCTCGATCCCAGAGAGAGAGAGAGAGAGGTATAATAAAGAGAAGTTTGAACCAGCAACATTCAGTTATTGTCTCCATTGGGGCCTCACGGTTGAGGGTCCAGCCTGGGGGACGATAGAACTCAGAGGCATTCTACCTCCAAGCTACACCCCCAGCCCTATTTTTTATTCTTTATTTTTAAACAGGGTCTCACTAGGTTGCGGAGGGCCTCACTAAGTAGCTGAGACTGGCCGCGAACCTGGATCCTCTGGTCTCAGCCTCCCAAATGCTGGGATTACAAGCGTGAGTCACCACGCCTGGCTTCCTACTTTATTTTTTGTTTTGAAACGGGGTCTCACAGTTGCTGAGGGCCTTGCTAAATTGCTGAAGCTGGCCTTAAACCTATGATCCTCCAGTCTTGGCCTCCCAAGTACTAGAATTACAGGCATGCGCCACTATTCCCAACTAAGCCCTGGGTTCACTCCAGGGAATTGATTGCTTGAACCCTAAACCTTTTTTCTTTTTATTTTCTGGTGCTGAGGATTGAACTCAGAGGCATTCTACCTCCAAGCTACATCCCCAGCTCAATTTTATTTATTTGGAAACAGGGTTTCACTGGGTTGCTGAGAGCCTAAGTAGCTGAGGCTGTCTGCCAACCCAGATCCTCTGGTTTTAGCCTCCCAAGTGCGCCACCATGCCCAGCTGCTAGGAGCTTTCTGAGACCAGGGCCCAAAGGACTCTGCAGCCACTGGCTCCCCACTGGCCTGGGTAGATCTATGGGCGGGAGCAGTTCCCCTGGGACTCGGGCCTGTCACTCATCCCCTTCAGTTCCAGGGGCACAAAAACAGGAGACAGCTAAATCCTGCAGGGCAGTGGACGCGCAGGACCACTCTCTTATGTCGCTGCACCCTTGCTGTGTGGCAGTGCCACGCGGCTCTGAAACTCATGCATAATCTGTGCCCAGGGCCAGAGGTCAGAAGTCCCTCCCCGAGCTGCCTGCAGGCTTTTGGCCATGACCTCACCCAGGGCTACAGTAAACAGGAGACTCCTGGTGTGAGGTATGTCATGTGGGCGCTGTTGGGGTGCCTGGGTGGCAGGTGGAAGCAGCCTGCTTCAGGGCACCCTTGATTCAACAAAAGCGCTCCCCATCCGTGCACCCCTGCTGCATTCTAGAACATTCTCCAACAAGCCCGAATCTGGGCCTCCCAGGCTAAGGCCAGTTTGTGTGGAAAGCAACAGCCATCCAGAAGGCCCAGAGCCTCCTGCCCTTAAAGCTGAACTGGTTCATAGCAGGCTCCAGCTGCAGCTTTGTTGACATAAACCAGAAAACAAGGGCCTGCGAAGACACTAGGAACACTATTCTGACACCCAGGAACTGAAGCCAATCACACCCCTCCAGGCTCACCTGCTGGAATTTACAGGTATGCACCGCCATTCCCAGCGTATTTTGTTTGTATTTTGAAAATAAGCTTTTGCGGTGATCCCAATACTTGGGAGTCTGAGACAGGAGGATCACAGGTTTGAGGACAGTCTCAGCAAGTAGTAAGTCATCAACCAAGCAGGACCCTTTTTCAAAATAAAAATAAAATAGGGCTGGGGGTGTAGCTGGGAGGTAGAATGCCCCTGGGTTCAACGTCCAGTACCACACACACAAAAAAGAAATAGGAGCCGGGCGTGGTGGCACACGCTTGTAATCCCAGTACTTGGGAGGCTGAGACAGGAGGATCGCAGGTTCGCAGCCAGCCTCAGCTACTTAGTGAGACCCTATTTCAAAAAATAAAGAGTAAAAACATAGGGTGGGGGTGTAGCTTGGAGGTAGAAGGCTCCTGGGTCCAATCTCCAGTACCGCCAAAAAAAAAAAAATTAGGGGCCAGGCATGGTGGCGCACACTTGTAATCCCAGTACTTGGGAGGCTGAGACAGGACAGGAGGATCACTGGTTTACGGCTAGCCTCAGCTACTTAGTCCATTTCAAAATAAAGGACTGGGAAGTAGCTTTGGGGTAGAAAGCCTATCATGGGTGAGGTCCTGCATTCCATCACCAGCACCCACAGCACAATGAACAAATATAAATAAATCAATCCCTGCAAGTGCCCTGTCCCCCAGCACCAACAGGGAAGGGCAATAAGCACTTAAGAAGTGTACCTCGGAAGGGGAGGAACAGGGAAGGCTGCCCCCCCCCAAGAAAGAAGGGCTCCCACTGCACAGTTCACCCCAACAGGATGACACACACAACCCCTGGGCCCAGCACAGCCAAGGGAAAGGAGCTGGAGGGAAGGAACAAGAAGGATGCCCGCGACAACAGGATGATTCCCAAGCAGCCAGGAGCCACACAAGGACTTAGGTGGAGGCACACCAGCCTACCCAGGGCGGCGGCGGCCACTCCTCTCCACACCCACCCGGCACTATCTTAGCTCACGTGTGGAAGTGGGAACCCAGGCAGGAGGCACGAGTTTCTGAAGTAGGGTTTTAATAGACTTTATTCTTATAATGGGAGCCCCACCAAACAGGGCCCTTATCTGTGGTCCCAGATGTCACCATGGAGACATCGAGAGGTCATGATTGCGGAGGAGGCGACTGGAATTGAACGACATGATCCAGGAGAGGCCAGCCAGGAATGCAGAAGACATGATCAGGAGGGCCGGCAGGGGCGGTCAGGTCACAGGGCGAGGAAGGGTGCACATCCCTTCATTCCCGCTTCTTGTAGCTCTCCAGGTGTGACAGGACCCAGCCGGATGGCAGGAGGAAACACAGGAAGCAGGAGGTGAGCCCAATGGCCATATCCTACACAGAGCACAGGAAAGAAGGATTCCCAGGGTGAAGAACCCCCAAGCACTCTGAGGTCCCAAGAGTTCTCAGGCATCAGCAAGGCCACTCAGGAAGCTAGAACTCAGAGGTGGGCCGGAGGCCAGACGTCCTGAGTGAAGGAAACGCACAAGGCACAGCAAGCGCTTAGCTCGGGCTCAATTCCTAACCCTCCCCCCGCCCAAGGAAACCCATGCTTTGGGGAGGAGACATTGTACATCAAGCCTAGTCACAAAGAGCCCATCGGAGCCGGGCGTGGTGGCGCACGCTTGTAATCCCAGCATTTGGGAGGCTGACACCGGAGGATCTGGGTGTGAGGCCAGCCTCAGCTACCTAGTGAGGCACTCCGCAACTTAGTGAGACCCTGTTTCAAAATAAAGAATAAAAAATAGGGCTGGGGCTTCAGCTCAGAGGTAGAATGCCCCTGAGTTCAATCCCCAGTACCGCAAAACAAAAAACAAAAAACAAAAAAAACAGCCCATCAGTAGTTACAGGAATGGGCACAAGCAACAGGAAGGAGGGACAGTCTAGGTTAGGATTCAGGGATAATTAACCAATGATAAAGCGAAGGGGCAAGAGTGAGGATTTAAACTAAACCTGTTTCCAAGCTTGTCTGTTGAGACCTGGGAACCTGCCATAGGCCAATAACTAAAACTTCCCTTTATTTTTTTGGTACTGGGAGTTAACCCAGGGGCATCTACCTCTGAGCCACACCCCCAGCCCAATTTTATTTTTATTTTCAAACAGGGTCTTGCTAGATTGATGAGTCTCACTACTCGCCTGGCTCTTTCCTTGTTTTAAAACTCCTGTCTTAAGCCGGGCGTGGTGGCGCACGCTTGTAATCCCAGCATTCGGGAGGCTGAGACCGGAGGATCCGGGTTCGCGGCCAGCCTCACTCAGCTACCTAGTGAGGCACTCCGCAACTTAGTGAGACCTGGTTTCAAAATAATGAATAAAAAATAGGGCTGGGGGTATAGCTTGGAGGTAGAACGCCCCTGAGTTCAATCCCCAGAAACGAAAAAAAAAAAAAAAAAAAAAAAAAAAAAAAAAAAACTCCTGTCTTGCTGGGCGTGGTGGCACACGCTTGTAATCCCACCATTTGGGAGGCTGAGACCGGAGGATCTGGGTTTGAGGCCAGCCTCAGCTACCTAGGCACGCCACAACTTAGTGAGACCCTGTTTCAAAATAAAGAATAAAAAATAGGACTAGGGGTGTAGCTCAGAGGTAGAATGCCCCTGGATTCAATCCCCAGTACTGGAAAAAAAAAAAAAGAAAACTCCTGTCTTCCCATTGCCTAAGACTGTTAGTCAACCTTTGGGACTACAGATAAATTACTTTTTGTTGTTTTTGGTACTGAGGATCAGAACTAGGGCCTTGCACAAGCTAGGCAAGTGCTCTGCACGGCACTATACCTCCAGCCCCTCCTCCCTCTCTGCTCTTTTGTGTGTGTGTGGTACACTGGATTGAACCCAGGAGCATTTTACCTCTGAGCTACAATCTCAGCCCTCTTTTATTTTTTATTTGGAAACAGGGCCTCACTAAGTTGCTGAGGAAGGCTTCAAACCTGTGATCTTCCTGTCTCAGCCTCCCAAGTACTAGGATTACAGGAGTGCCACCATACCTGGCTCTCCCTTTTTTTTTTGCACAGAACTTGGGATGGAACCCAGGGGCATTCTATCTACAAGCTACACTTCCAGCTCTATTTTTTATTCTTTAATTTGAAGCAGGGTCTCACTAAGGTGCAGAAGGCCTTACTAAGTAGCTGAGGCTGGCCACAAACCTACAATCCTCCTGTCTCAGCCTCCTAAGTACTGGGATTACAAGCCAGTGCCACCACACCCAGCTTGGCTCTAACTTTTTAAAATTTTCTTTTGTGACTGGGTCTCACTAGGTTGTTTAGGCTGGCCTCCAACTTGGGATTCTCCTGCCTCAGCCTGCAGAGTAGCTGGAATTATAGGCCTGGGCAGCCATAAGAGGCTGGAAAGTGACTTTTTACAGCCACTACCATCTTCCCCACAATAGTTAAGATCATAGAAGTTGGAGTCAATCTTCAGTTCAAATCCCCTCCTTACCATTTAAAGTGTGACTTAATTCCTAAATTTCCTGGGCATGGTGGCTCATGCTTGTAATCACAGTACTTGGGAGGCTGAGAGAGGAGGATCGCAGGTTCATGGCCAGCCTCAGCTACTTAGTGAGAGCCTGTTTCAAAATAAAGACTAAAAAATAGGGCTGAGGGTGTAGCTCAGAGGTAGAATGGCCCTGGGTTCAATCCTCACTACTGCGGGAAAACAAAAACAAAAACAAAAAAACTCCTAAATTTCAGTTCTCTCAAATTG
>PVLC010050395.1:0-10128 GCA_004027655.1 Graphiurus murinus | reverse complement strand
CGCGAACCCGGATCCTCTGGTCTCAGCCTCCCGAATGCTGGGATTACAAGCGTGCGCCACCACGCCCGGCTCCCCAGCCCTGTTTTTGAAACAGAGTCTCATTAAGTTGTGGAGGGCTTCACTAAGTAGCTGAGGCTGGCCGCAAACCTGGATCCTCCTGTCTCAGCCTCCCACGTACTGGGATTAGAAGTGTGTGCCAGCCAGGCGTGGTGGCGCATGCTTGTAATCCCAGCATTTGGGAGGCTGAGACCAGAGGATCCGGGTTCGCGGCCAGCCTCAGCTACCTAGTGAGGCACTCCGCAACTTAGACTCGGTTTCAAAATAAAGAATAAAAAAAGAGCTGGGGGTATAGCTCAGAGGTAGAATGCCCCTGAGTTCAATCCCCAGTACCGCAAAAAAAAAAAAAAAAAAAAAGAAGTGTGTGCCACCATGCCCAACTTTAGTCTTTATTTTGAAACAGGATCTCTCTACATTGCACAGGTCCTCACTAAGTTGCTGAGGCTGGCCATGAACCTGTGATCCTCCTGTCTCAGCCTCCCAAAGTACAAGCATGCACCACCACACCCGGCCCAGAATATAAACTTTTTTTTTTGTGGTACTGGGGAATGAAGTCAAGGGCATTCTACATCCAAGCTACACCCCCAGCCCTATTTTTTATTCTTTATTTTGAATCAGAGTCTCACTAAGTTGCGGAGTGCCTCACTAGGTAGCTGAGGTTGGCCGAAAACCCGAATTCTCCAGTCTCAGCCTCCCAAATGCTGAGATTACAAGCATGCGCCACCTCGCCCAGCTGAATATAAACTTTTGTGGCAAAGCTTAAGAGAAAAACTTTTGGAAGTAGACTGTCTTTGTTCAGATCTTGACGACTACTTAGTTTTATGACCGTAGGCAAGTCACTTAATCTCTGAGTCTGAGGTTTTTCATTTGAAAATAGGGATAATATTACTACCTTGCTCATTTTGAGTGTTAAATGATGTTAATAATAAAGTGATGTCGGACGTGGTGGCACACGCTTGTAATCCCAGTACTTGGGGGCTAAGACAGGAAGATCACAGGTTTGCTGCCAGCCTCAGCTACCTAGTGAGGCACTCCGCAATTTAGTGAGACCCTGTTTCAAAATAAAGAATGAAAAATAGGGCTAGGGGTGTAGCTTGGAGGTAGAATGCCCCTGGGGTCAATACCCAATACTAAAAAAAAAAAAAAAAAAAAAAGTGACTAGACTAACATTTTCTGGTACCTTGAAGCACTCAGTAAATTAAGGGCATAGTAGTAATGAAATGATCATCATTAACTTCTTGAACTCTCCATTCTGTTCTGTCATATTGTGATAGATCAGCATTATTTTGGTAATCTTAGAGTAGCAAGCTTTAGCTTCACTCTACCCCAAGTATAGGCCTTACTGTTAAGTGGAGTTAATTGAACTGAAGTCTCTAGCATTTTCTGGAGTTCAGTGGTATAAAACATTTATACTAGACACTTGTTTCAGAACCTCTTGTTAAAACAGCATGAGCCGGGCATGATGGCGCACTCTTGTAATCCCAGCATTTGGGAGGCTGAGACCAGAGGATCTGGATTCGTGACCAGCCTCAGCTACCTAGTGAAGCCCTCCTCAACTTAGTGGACCTTGTTTCAAAATAAAGAATAAAAAATAGGACTGAGGGTGTAGCTTGGAGGTAGAATGCCCCTGGGTTCAATCCCCAGTACTGCAAAAGAAAAAAAAAAAAAAAAAAAGACAGCATGTACCAGGAGCTGGGGGTGTAGTTCAGTGTAGACTACTTGCCTGTTATATGAAAGGCCAAGGGTTCAATCCTTCCACCACAAAAGAAAAAAGAGAGAAAGACCCTATACCAAGATTAGGATGGAAGAATATTGATTCAGCCTTATAGTTTTTTTCAGAAGCAATCTTTGATATCTTTTCCAGAAAATTATAAATTCCTTGAAAGCCCTTTTTTTGTGTTTTTAGAGAATCAATTGAAACCAAAATTACTGAAGTCAAAGTAGACTCTACAGCGTATCTTGGGTCTTCCCAAAGTGAAGTTCTTAACACAAAGCCTGACTATCAGAAAATATTACAGAACCAGAGCAAAGTCTTTGATTGTTTGGAATTGGTGGTGAGTTGACTCAAGTTTATTTGGTTGACCTATACAGCTTTGCTACCTTGTCATCTGTGTTAGTTAGCTTTCATGTGACAAAATACCTGAAATAACCAGCTTAGGAGGAAGAAAGGTTTATTTTGTCTCTCAGACTTTTTTTTTGCAGTACTGGGGATTGAACTCAGGGGCATTCTATCTCCGAGCTATACCCCAGCCCTATTTTTTTATCCTTTTATTTTGAAACAGGGTCTCACTAAGTTGCTGAGTGCCTCACGAGTTAGCTGAGGCTGGCCGCAAACCCGGATCCTCCAGTCTCACCCTCCCAAATGCTAGGATTACAAGCGTGCGCCCCCACGCCCGGCTCTGTCTCTCAGATTTAGAGACATCTGTCCATTGTCACTTGGCCATGTTGCTTTGTCCATGTGGTGACACAGTACATCATTACCAGGAATGCATGGCAGAGGAGCCTGCTCACCTTATGGTGGCCAGGAAGTGAAAAGAGAGGAAGCTGGGCATGGTGGTGCACACTGAGACGGGCGGATCACAGTTTGAAGACAGCCTCAGCAACTTAGCGAGGCCCTCTGCAACTTTAGAGAGACCCTGTTTCCAAATAAGAAATAAAATCAGGTTGGGGATATAATTTGGAGGTAGAATGCCTCTGGGTTCCATACCCAGTAATAAAAAAAAAATAAGTGATAGTAGCCCGGCCAGGCGTGGTGGTACACATTTGTAATCCCAGTATTTGGGAGGTTGAGAAAGGAGGATCCGAGTTTGTGGCCAGCTTCCACTACTTAGTGAGGTCCTCTGCAACTTAGACCGTTTCAAAAAGAATAAAAAATAAAAGAATAAAAAATAGGGTTGGGGTGTAGCTACGAGGTAGAATGTCTCTGGGTTCAATCCCCAGTATGGCGCCAAAAAAAAAAGTACTGGAGCTGGGCATTGTGGCGCACATTTGTTGTTGTTGTTTTTTTTGCAGTAATGGGGATTGAACTCAGGGGCATTCTACCTCCGAGCTATACCCCCAAGCCCTATTTTTTATTCTTTATTTTGAAACCGAGTCTCACTAGGTTGTGGAGTGCCTCACTAGGTATCTGAGGCTGGCCGCGAACCGGGATCCTCTGGTCTCAGCCTCCCGAATGCTGGGATTACAGGCATGCGCCACCACGCCCGGCTGGCGCACATTTGTAATCCCAGTAATTGGGAGGCTGAGACCAGATGATCCAGGTTCGAGGTCAGCCTCAACTACTTAGGTCCTCTGCAACGTAGTGAGACCCTGTTTCAAAAGAAAGAATAAAAATTAGGGCTGGGGAGCCGGGCGTGGTGGCGCACGCTTGTAATCCCAGCATTCGGGAGGCTGAGACCGGAGGATCCAGGTTCGCGGCCAGCCTCAGCTACCTAGTGAGGCACTCCGCAACTCAGTGAGACTCTGTTTCAAAATAAAGAATAAAAAGGGGCTGGGGGTGTAGCTCGGAGGTAGACTGCCCCTGAGTTCAATCCCCAGTACCGCAAAAAAAAAAAAAAAAATTAGGGTTGGGGAGCTGGGTGTGGTGGTGCATGCTTGTAATCGCAGCATTTGGGAGGCTGAGACTGAGGGGAGGGATCTGGATTCTCCGCCAGTCTCAGCTACCTAGTGAGGCACTCTGCAACTTAGTGAGACCCTGTTTCAAAATAAAGAATAAAAAATAGGGCTGGGGGTATAGCTCAGAGGTAGAATGCCCCTGAGTATAATCCCTAGTACCGCAAAAAAAAAAAAAAAAAAAAAAAAATTAGGGCTGGGGATGTAGCTCAGAGGTAGAATGCCCCTGAATTCCATCCCCAGTACCAAAAAGAAAAAAAAAATGATATAGCTAGAATAAAAGCCAGGTGTGGTAGCGCATGCTTGTAATCCCAGTACTTGGGAGGTTGAGACCAGAGGATCCGGGTTCTCAGCCAGCCTCAGCTACTTAGTGAGGCACTCTGCAACTAAGTGAGACCCTGTTTCAAAATAAAGAATAAAAAATAGGGAGCTGGGCGTGGTGGCGCACGCTTGTAATCCCAGCATTCAGGAGGCTGAGACCGGAGGATCCGGGTTCGCGGCCAGCCTCAGCTACCTAGTGAGACACTCCGCAACTTAGTGAGACTCGGTTCAAAATAAAGAATAAAAAATAGGGCTGAGGGTATATCTCAAAGGTAGAATGCCTCTGAGTTCAATCCCCAGTACCGCAAAAAAAAAAAAAAAAAAAAAAAAAAATAGGACTAGGGGTATAGCTTGGAAGTAGAATGCCCCTGGGTTCAACCCCCAGTACCAAAAAAAGAAAAGTAAATATATATTGGGTGTTGTGGTGCATACCTGTAATCCCAGTACTTGGGAGGCTGAGACTGGAGGATCACAGGTTCAAGATCAGTCTCAACAACTTAGCAAGCTCCTGTTTAAAAATAAAAACTAGAGCTGGGTGTGGTGGCAGATGCTTGTAATCCCAGCATTTGGGAGGCTGAGACAAAGATCTGGGTTTGTGGCCACCCTCAGCTGCTTAGTGAGGCCCCCTGCAACTTAGTGAGACTCTGTTTCAAAATAATGAAAAAAAAAAATAGGGCTGGGGGTGTAGCTCAGAAGTAGAATGCCCCCTAGTTCCACCCCCAGTAAAAAAAAAAAAGAGAGTGAATATATGGTGGTAAGTGCTAACAAAACAGGGAGGGCCGGTTTTTTTAAATTTATTTATTTTGTGTGTGTGTGAGTGTGGTACTGGGGATTGAACCCAGGGGCATTCTACCTCCGAGCTATATCCCCAGCCCTATTTTTTTTTTTTTTTTTGTGGTACTGGGGATTGAACTCAGGGGCATTCTACCTCCGAGCTATACCCTCAGCCCTATTTTTTATTCTTTATTTTGAAACCGAGTCTCACTAAGTTGCAGAGTGCCTCACTAGGTAGCTGAGACTGGCCGCGAACCCGGATCCTCCGGTCTCAGCCTCCCGAACCCTGGGATTACAAGCATGCGCCACCACGCCCGGCTCCTATTTTTTATTCTTTATTTTGAAACAGAGTCTCACTAAGTTGTGGAGGGCTTCACTAAGCAGCTCAGGCTGGCCGAGAAACCGGATCCTCCTGTCTCAGCCTCCCAAATGCTGGATTACAAGCGTCCGCCACCACGCCAAAGCCTTATTTTCAAATAAATAAAGGTGCAGGTATCAGTGAACCATAAAAGTCAGTGAAATAATCTAGAGCTTAGAGTTAGCTGAGCTCATACTGCCCGTTGGTCTGGAGTTACTGTGGCCTCTGGGGAGAGAATGTCACATAGTTTGCTGCTTTGAGAGAGCCATAACCACCCCTTGAATACAGCTAACTCAAGATGATCTTTCTGGGAGCAAGCCTGGGTAATAAATACCCTGGCCTCATTCAGCTCCCCCTCCCAGTAGGACTCCCTCATGGCCACACCCAACCAGAAGTTAGAGAACACGGCATACTCTTGGTGGAGGTCATAGGGTCAGCCTGCTGGGGCATAGAGCAGGCTGGAAAAAAGTGGGGCGTGGCTCATGAAGAGCCAACAGAGAACGTTTGGCATAGGCATTCCAGGCTAAAAGAATAGCAGGCCCAAAACTCCTGAGCAGGAGCCAGCCTGGGAGGTTTGAGGAACATCAGAGAAGCAAGCCATGGAGCCCTCAGATGGTGGCCATCTTTTTTCTGCAGATGGATGAGCTGCAAGGATCAGTGAAGCAGCTGCAGGCTTTTATGGATGAAAGTACCCAGTGTCTCCAGAAGGTGTCAGTACAGCTTGGTAAGTGTGTCTCCTGAGGGACCAGGCTTGGGATGCAGACTGCCCTTTCAAACCTATGGTCTGAGAGTAAGACCTATACCAGGTGATTTGTTTTTCTCCCCACAGTCAGAAGTGTGTTGATGGGAAATTTCTAGATGTAAATTCCACAAAAGCACAGTAGATTGAGAACTAAGTTCTAGTGAATTGCTCTGTTTTGTTTTGTTTTTGGCAAATACAGGACTTTAAACATACCCATTGCCTTCAACTCCTTCAATTTTTATTTATTTATTTTTTGTGGTACTGGAGATGCAACCCAGGAGCTTTCTACTTCCAAGCTATATTCCCAGCCCGATTTTATTTCTTATTTGGAAACAGGGTATTGCTAGGTTTTTGAGAGTCTTACTACTTGCTGAGGCTGTCCTCGAACCTCAATCCTCCTGTCTCAGCCTCCCAAGTACTAGGATTACAGGCATGCGCCACCACGCCTGACTCAACTTCTTCAATTTTTAAGAATCCACAAAGTAACACTGGCGTTACTCCTCCATAGCCCCGTAGCTTCCCTGACCTCCTCTGCCCCTAAATTATTTGCTATACACATCTTCATTTTTTTTTATCACATTGTATTTTAATTGTAGTAGTGGTTAGCTTTCCTGCCAGAGTGCCATCTGCACTGTTCTCAATATATATATATTTTTTAATGCCAAGCTGGGGATTGAACCCAGAGCCTGTGTATGCTAAGCAAGCCTTCTACCACTGAACTATATCCCCAGCCCTTCAATACATTTTATGTGAATTCAATTGAAATTTATTTTTTGACTCCCTTTCTCTGCAGAGAAGAGAAGCCTGCAACAATTAGATTCTTCACCTGCTCGGAAACTGCTCAAACTTCATCAACAGAATCCATCTCCCACACATTGCTCTGGATCTTGTCAGTGACCTTACCTAACCTATCTGCCACAAGACAGAGGAGAGGATTGCGGAAGAGTGCTCCAGCATGTGGACGCTCCGCAGCTTTCCGATCTGGAGACTTCTGTTCCGTTGCTCTTGAGGATAACTAGCTGACTATAGAGTATTTCAACTTTTTTTCCTGAGTGATAGAATTTATGCATCTAAAAGAATGTTGTAGAGACACTTTTTCTATGAATATGCAAAATGCTTAAAACTTCCTTTTTAAAATGGAAGAAATCTTCATTCTATGAAGATGCTTTTCAGATATTAAAACAACCCAAATTCATTTAAGATCTAGTTTAATAAAACCTTTTTTTTTTTTTTTTTTTTTTTGATAGGGGGAGGTTGTGTGTGTGTGGCACCGCTGATTGAACTCAGGGGCATTCTACCTCCAAACTACACCCCTAGTCATATTTTATTTTTATTTAGAAACAGGATCTCACTAGGTTGCTGAGAGTCTCACTACTTGCTGAGGTTGTCCTTGAACCTGTGATCCTCCTGTCTCAGTCTCCCAAGTACTGGGATTACAAGTGTGCACCACCAAACCCAGCTAAATGAAACATTTTAGGGGCCAAGTTGAGTTCTAGTCAGAAAGGAGTGAGACTATTTTTCTAGTGTGGCTGTGAAGATGATTTTTTTTTTTTTTTTTTTTTCCCCAGTGCTGGGTATGGAACCCAGGGACATTCTATCTTCGAGCTACACGCCCTTTTTTTTTTTTCCTGCGGTACTGGGAACTGAACTCAGAGGCATTCTACCTCCGAGCTACATCTCCAGCCCTATTTCTTATTTTTTATTTTGAAACAGGGTCTCACTAAGTTGCAGAGTGCCTCACTAGGTAGCTGAGGCTGGCCACGAACCTGGATCCTCCGGTCTCAGCCTCCCAAATGCTGGGATTACAAGCGTACACCAGCACACCTGACCATTTGGATTTTTTAGTGTAACATGAGAGATGGATTTTTTTTTTTTTTTTTTTTTTTTGCAGTACTGGGGATTGAACTCAGAGGCATTCTACCTCCGAGCTATACCCCCAGCCCTATTTTTTATTCTTTATTTTGAAACCGAGTCTCACTAAGTTGCGGAGTGCCTCACTAGGTAGCTGAGGCTGGCCGCGAACGCGGATCCTCCGGTCTCAGCCTCCCGAATGCTGGGATTACAAGCGTGCGCCACCACGCCCGACTGAGAGATGGATTTTTTAATTTTCCAAAATGATTAGATACCAATAGTTTAACACCAAGATGTATAGGATAGTAGGACAACCTGTTTAGCTCATGGTGTCTGGAATAGTAGGCTATATGTTAAAAAACCAATTCTGCCAATTCAGACTGAGGAAAGGTTACTTAACCTCTTATCTGTAAGGTTGGGAGAATGGTAGACTCTATTACAGGGATACTAATTAAATAATACAGGTTTAGAACAATGGTATCAGTTTGCTTCTGAGAACAGCGGGCTAAACAGATTGGATGATAGAGCAATTAATGAGATGAGAAAGCTAGTAGTTCAATTTGGGATACCATATGAAGAATTCAGCTAGACTGTCAGATATACAGGTGAGAGAACTGGATAGGAAAGTCTAGACTAGTGATAAAACTTGAGATATTTATTTATTGAAGACTTGAGAATGGGAGATACATTGTCCAGGATAAAATTTCTGCTTTGAGGAAAGCCAACATTTAAGAATTAAGGAAAGCCGGGCGTGGTGGCGCACGCTTGTAATCCCAGCATTTGGGAGGCTGAGACAGGAGGATCTGGGTTCGAGGCCAGCCTCAGCTACCTACAGAGGCCCCCAGCAACTTAGTGAGACCCTGTTTCAAAATAAAGAATAAAAAATAAGCTGGGTGTGGTGGTGCACGCTTGTAACCCCAGCATTCAGGAGGCTGAGACCGGAGGATCCAGGTTCGCGGCCAGCCTCAGCTACCTAGTGAGGCACTTCACAACTTAGTGAGACCTGGTTTCAAAATAAAGAATAAAAAATAGGGCTGGGGGTGTAGCTCGGAGGTAGAACGCCCCTGAGTTCATCCCTAGTACCGAAAAAAAAAAAAAAGAATAAAAAATAGGGCTGGGAGCCGGGCGTGGTGGCGCACGCTTGTAATCCCAGCATTCAGGAGGCTGAGACAGGAGGATCTGGGTTCGAGGCCAGCCTCAGCTACCTAGTAAGGCACTCCGCAACTTAGACTCTGTTTCAAAATAAAGAATAAAAAATAGGCCTGGGGGTGTAGCTCGGAGATAGAATGCCCCTGAGTTCAATCCCCAGTACCGCAAAAAAAAAAAAAGAGGGGAGCTGGGCATGGTCGTGCACAACTGTAATCCTAGTACTTGGGAGCCTGAGACAGGAGGATCACAGGTTCAAAGTCAACCTCGAAAACTTAGTAAGGAGGCTGGGCGTGGTGGCACACAATTGTAATCCTAGCATTTGGGAGGCTGAGACCGGAGGATTGGGGTTCGAGGCCAGCCTCAGCTACCTAGTGAGGCACTCCACAACTTAGTGAGACCCTGTTTCAAAATAAATAATAAAAAATGGGGCTGGGGGTATAGCTCAGAGGTAGAATGCCCCTGAGTTCAATCCCCAGTACCGCAAAAAAAAAAAAAAAAAAACAGGACTCTTAACTTAGACCCTGTTTCCAAATAAAAAATAAAATAAGACTGGGATATAGCCTGGAGTAGAAGACCCCTGGGTTCAATCCCCAGTACAACACATACACACACACAAGAATCACAGGAAGCTGGTCATGGTAGTGCACACCTGCAATTCCAGTACTTGAGAGACAGAGACAAGAGGATCACTGGTGCCGGGCTTGGCGCATGCCTGTGATCCCAGTACTTGGGAGGCTGAGACAGGAGGATCCGGGTTCGCAGCCAGCCTCAGCTACCTAGTGAGGCTCTCCACAACTTAGTGAGACCCTGTTTCAAAATAAAGAATAAAAAATAGGGCTGGGGGCGTAGCCTGGAGGTAGAATGCCCCAGGGTTCAATCCCCGGTACCACAAAAAAAAAAAGGGTCATTGGTTTGAGGCCAGCCTCAGCAACTTAGTAAGGCTTTCAGCAATTTAGTAAGACCCTGTTTCTAAATAAAAAAACAGCTGGAGGTGTAGTTCAGAGGTAGAATGCCCCTGAGTATGATTCCTAGTACTCTTCTTCCTCCACAAAAAATCAGAGGAATGATGTTAACTGACTACTGTTTCAGAAGCAGAGTAGTATAGTGCAGAGTATGAACTTTAATTTCCTAATCTGTGAAATGAGGCTAGATCACCTCTCTGCAAAGGCAATCATACATCCCCCAGTTTATTACTTTTTTTTTTTTTTTTTTTTTTTTTTTTTTTTTTTTTTTTTTTTTTTTTTTTTTTTTTTTTTTTTTTTTT
>PVLC010050394.1:0-10115 GCA_004027655.1 Graphiurus murinus | reverse complement strand
GGGATTGAACTCAGGGGCATTCTACCTCCGAGCTATACCCCCAGCCCTATTTTTTTATTCTTTATTTTGAAACCGAGTCTCACTAAGTTGCGGAGTGCCTCACTAGGTAGCTGAGGCTGGCCGCGAACCCGGATCCTCCGGTCTCAGCCTCCCGAATGCTGGGATTACAAGCGTGCGCCACCACGCCCGGCTTAGAATGCCCTTGAGTTCAATCCCCAGTACAGGAAAAAAAAAAAAAAAAATATATATATATATATATATATATATAAATATATATATAAGCATTGTGATTTACAGTTGTGCTATGTGCTGTGGACTACAGATAAGCAAGAACAACTCACGAAAAGCTAGTAGTGTTCAGGCTAACGGCTTCAGATAGGCTGTTTGAAACTGCTTAGATTGTAAGAGCTAGGAAGAACCCAGGTCCCTCCTAATCCTGTTTTTAGATTAGGAAACAAGCAGAGATGAAATGCACCCTTCAAGGCTGTTTGTAGGTAGCTGAGGAGTCTAAACACAGGTCTCAAGTCCTATCATTCAGCCCCCTGGCTGTACTCAGCTAAAGAGTACTCTACACTGTCCAGTGGTCCAACTACTCAAGATTCCCTCCAGATACACCAGAGTAACTTACAAGGTTCGTAGTTCTTCTCATGACAAGTGGAGCCGTCCAGAGGCTTGCCATGCATGATGGGGTCTCTTCATCATTCTAAAGGAGAAAGACTGGTTTTAAATAGATCCAGTAGACTATCATTAGTTTAAATGCTTTAAAATAAAATAGAAAATGTGTGTGTGTGTGTGTGGGGGCACTGGCATGGTGGTGCACAAGCCTGTTACACCAGTATTAGGGAGGCAGAGAAAGATCGCAGGTTGAAGGACAGCCTTACCAAGTAGTGAGACTCAGGAACCTAATAAGATCATTTCAAAATAAAACAGGCTGGGCTATAGCTCAGAGGTAAAATGCCCCTTGGTTTGACACCTAGCATGTATGCATCACACAGACACATATAAAAATAGTCAGATATCAGAACATAGCTGATAGCATCCCTGTTAAGAACATGATGCCAGGAAGTATCCTCAGTTCCTTCAGCTTTATACTACTTGGCAGCTAGTCCCACAATGTTCCTATTTCAAATACTCTGTTAGCTCCTTCAGGGTAATAAAGATTATATCAATGCCCCACCCTCATTGGATTAACCAGGCAAGGTGCAAGTCTCAATAAAATTTCATCAAATAAACAAAAATAGCAACCAGGTGAGCAAGGTGGCGAATGCCTGTAATCCCAGTACTAGGGAGGCTGAGACAGGAGGATTGCAGGTTCTCTGCCAGCCTCAGTGACTTATAGTGAGGCCTTCCACAACTTAAAAGAGTTGGGATCTAGTTTGAAGGTAGAACATCTAGTTCAATCCCCAGTATCACAAAAAAAATTTGGCCAGCTCAAGCCCTGGGGAACTGTTCTTCACTTGACTTTTCCAGGGGTGATTAGAATGGGTTGAAAAACGCACATACAGTACCTTCAGGTTCTCTCCATCAAGAAGGTCCATGAAGCCATCATCCTCATCAGATAGAGTGGCTGTCACAGGTGAGGGGGGCGTAAATAGAGGAACAAAGTTCCCTGAATCACCACTATCTCGATCATTTGAAGAAAGCTAAAAGGACAGAATTCATGGTTTATAAATGAGAGCTTACTTAATTACAGTTTATAAATAAGGCCAGGCAGGAGAACTGCAAATTTGGGGCCAGTTATGGCAATTTAGCAAGACCCTGTCTCATGTAGCTCAGCAGTAGAATGTCCCTGGGTTCCATCCTCAGCACCACCCCAAAAAGAAGAGCGGCTTTTTTTTTTTTTTGGGTGGTATTGGGGATTGAATCCAGGGGCGTTCCACCTCCGAGATACACATCCAGTGCTTTTAATTTTCTTCTGAAAGTAAGGTCTGGCTAGGTTGCTGAGTCTTCCTACATTCTTTTTTTTTTTTTTGCGGTACTGGGGATTGAACTCAGAGGCATTCTACCTCCAAGCTATACCCCCAGCCCTATTTTGTATTCTTTATTTTGAAACCGAGTCTCGCTAAGTTGTGGAGTGCCTCACTAGTTAGCTGAGGCTGGCCGCGGCCGCGAACCTGGATCCTCCGGTCTCAGCCTCCCGAATGCTGGGATTACAAGCGTGCGCCACCACGCCCGGCTGTCTTCCTACATTCTTAAGGCTGTCCTAAGCTGGGTGTGGTGGCGCACGCTTGTAATCACAGCATCCGGGAGGCTGAGACCGGAGGATCCGGGTCCTCGGCCAGCCTCAGCGACCTAGTGAGGCACTCTGCAACTTAGCGAGACCCTGTTTCAAAATAAAGAATAAAAAATAGGGCTTGGGGTATAGCTTGGAGGTAGAATGCCCCTAAGTTTAATCCCCAGTCCTGCAAAAAAAAAAAAAAAAAAAAAAAAAAAAAAAGGGCTGTCCTGGAACCAGTGATTCTCCTGTGTCAGCCCCCAAGTACTGGGACGACAGGTGTGTGCCACCATGCCTGGCAAGCTGTTTAGTTCCTACCTGAGAAATTACTATATGCCAGACACTTATATAATTTTTACATGTCTCACAACATACTAAGGATAGTTAATCTTTAGTTTTGAGATAGGGTTTTGCTATGTTACTCTGGCTGGCCTGGAACCCTTGGGTTTAAATGATCCTTTTGCTTCAATCTACCCAGTACAGACTTTTAGCACATGCTACTGTGTTATTTAACAGATCAGGAAACTGATGCTTAAGAGGTTATACCAAAGCCAGGCGTGGCGACACACGCTTGTAATCCCAGCATTTGGGAGGCTGAGACCAGAGGATCCGGGTTCCCGGTCAGCCTCAGTTACCTAGAGAGGCCCTCCACAACTTAGTGAGACCTTGTTTCAAAATAAAGAATAAAAAATAGGGTTGGGGGTATAGCTCGAGGTAGAATGCCCCTGAGTTCAATCCCTAGTACTGCAAAAAAAAAAAAAAAAAAAAAAAAGAGGTTACACCATGCAGCATGCTCATAGTCTCAGTTCTTGGAAGGCTGAGACAGGAGGATCAAAGGATTGAAGACAGCCTCAGCAAGTAGTGACTCTCAATCTAGTGAGACCCTGGTTCAAAATAAAGAATTAAAAGCCAGGCATGGTGGCACATGTTGTAATGCCAGTACTTGGGAGGCTAAGACAGGAGGATCACAGGTTACTGGCCAGCCTCGGCTAATGAGTGAGGCCTTTGCAACAAAGTTAGTGAGACCCTGTTTCAAAATAAAAAATAAGAGCCAGGCATAGTGGCGCACACTTATAATCCCAGCATTTGGGAGGTTGAGACCAGAGGATCCAGGTTCAAGGTCAGCCTCAGCTACCTAGTGAGGCACTCCACAACTCAGTGAGACCCCGTTTCAAAATAAAGAATAAAAAATAGGGCTGGGGGTATAGCTTGGAGGTAGAATGACCCTGGGTTCCACCCCCAGTACTGTAAAAAAAAAAAAAAAAAGAGCGAGGCAAGCCAGCATGGTGGCGCATGCTTGTAATCCCAGCATTTGGAAAGCTGAGACTGGAGGATCCGGGTTCTCGGCCAGCCTCAGCTACCTAGTGAGGCACTCCGCAACTTAGTGAGACCCTGTTTCAAAATAAAGAATAAAAAATAGGGCTGGGGGTGTAGCTCGGCTGTAGAATGCCCCTGAGTTCAATCCCCAGTACCCCCCGCCCCCAAAAAAGAGAGAGGCATGGTGGCACATGTAATCCCAGTACTAGGGAGGCTGAGACAGGAGGATCCCAGGTTAGTCACCAGTCTCAACTACTTAGTGAGCGAGCCGGGTGTGTTGGCGCACGCTTGTAATCCCAGCATTTGGGAGGCTGAGCATGGAAGATCCAGTTCACGGCCAGCCTTGGATACCTAGTGAGGCACTCTGCAACTTAGTGGGGGTGTAGCTCGGAGGTAGAATGCCCCTGAGTTCAATCCCCAGTACCGCAGAAACAAAACAAAAAACTACTTAGTGAGGGCCTCAACAACTTAGTGAGACCCTGTTTCAAAATAAAGAATTAAAATTAGGAGCCGGGCGTGGTGGCGCACCCTTGTAATCCCAGTATTTGGGAGACTGAGACCAGAGGATCCAGGTTTGCGGCCAGCCTCAGCTACCTAGTGAGGCACTCCGCAACTTAGTGAGACCTTGTTTCAAAATAAAGAATAAAAAATAGGGCTGGGGATGTAGCTCGGAGGTAGAATGCCCGAGTTCAATCCCCAGTACGGCAAAAAAAAAAAAAAAAAAAAGAAGTAAAATAAAATAACATTAGGGCTGGGGGCGTAGCTCAGAGGTAGAATGCCCTGGGCTTCAACACCCAGTACCACAAAACACACACACACACACACACACACACACAAAATATAAAAAGGTCTGGGAGGTATAGCTTAGAGGCAGAATGGCTCTAGGTTTAATCCCCAGTAAGAAAAAACAACCAAGTCTAGTGACAGAACCTAATTCTTTCTCCATCCTTCCTATACTAAGAAGTCATTATTAAACCGAGCATGGTGACACAGGCTTGTAATCCCAGTACTTGGGAGGCTGAGACAGGAAGATCCAGGTTTGTGGCCAGCCTCAGTTACTTAGTGAGGCCTTCTGCAACTTAGTGAAATCCTGTTTCAAAAATAAAGAATAAAAATAGGGCTGGGGCAATAGCTTAGAGGTAGAATGCCCCTGGGTTCAATTCCCAGTACCAAAAACAAAACAAACAAACAAACAAAAAAATAAAAGTTGACTCTTTAGGAAGTACCTTAGGAGCCGGGTATGGTGGCCCACACTTGTAATACCAGCATTTGGGAGGCTGAGATGGGAGGATTCGGGTTCGCGGCCAGCCTCAGCTACCTAGTGAGGCACTCTGCAACTTAGTGAGACCCTGTTTCCAAATAAAGAATAAAAAATAGGGCTGGGGCCGGGCGTGGTGGCGCACCCTTGTAACCCCAGCATTCGGGAGGCTGAGACCGGAGGATCTGGGTTCGCGGCCAGCCTCAGCTACCTAGTGAGGCACTCCGCAACTTAGTGAGAGTCAGTTTCAAAATAAAGAATAAAAAATAGGGCTGGGGGTATAGCTCGGAGGTAGAATGCCCGAGTTCAATCCCCAGTACCGCAAAAAAAAAAAAAGGAAGTACCTTAGAAGATGTTGTGAAAGAGCAAGTTTCACAAAAAACAAAAAACCACTTATGTATTAATTAATTTATTTATTTTGGTACTGTGGATTGAACTCAGAGGCGTTCTACCTCCGAGCTATACCCCAAGCCCTATTTTTTATTCTTTATTTTGAAACCGGGTCTCACTAAGTTGCAGAGTGCCTCACTAGGTAGCTCGGCTGGCTGCGAACCCAGATCCTCCAGGCTCAGCCTCCCAAATGCTAGGATTACAATCGTGCGCCACCACGCCTGGCTTCCTATTTCTTATTTTTGATGAAAGTCTCACTAGTTGCTGAAGCTGTCCTTGAACTTGTGATTCTCCTGTCTCAGCCTCTCAAGTACTGGGATCATAAGCCTGCGCCACTATGCTCAGCTGATAGATTTTAAATTCTCTCTACCCCTCATGAACTTCCCTATGAAAGCCAGAGCACATACCATCCGAGCTGGAGCAGAGTTCTGTCTCTGTGTGAAGAGATCTTTACCCTCAAGTCCATGAGCGTGTAGGCAGCCACGAGATGCAGGTCTTATTGGCTTCTTAAACTCAAAGGATTCCTGCAAGACAGCATAGTTGAGACATCTTCTACTGTCCACAAAAACCAGCTCTAGGGCCTCAGCTCAAACTTGGGAAGACAAGAAAGGGAGTGGGCACTGATCACTTCTTTACCTACCTCTAAGTAGCTGAGGCTGGCCGTGAACCTGGATTCTCTGGGTCTAGCCTCCCAAGTACTGGGATTACAAGCATGCGCTACCACACCCAGTTTAAGAGTTCACCTATTTCTATCTAATTCCAACACTGGATCTGTGTAACTAAGAATTTCCATGGCTCCATGAAAAGATAACTTCTTTTTTTTTTTCAGTCCTGGGGATTGAACCCAGGGATACTCTATTACTGAGCTACATCCCCAGCCCTTTTTATTTTGCTATGATCCTTTTGTATTAGTCTCTCAAAAACTGAGATTACAGGTATGAGCCACCTCGACTAGTTTTTATTTTTTGAGACAGGGCTTTGTTAAATTGCTCAGGCCGACCTGGAACGTGTAATTCTCTGCCTGTCTTTTGAGTTGCTGGGATTACAGACACATGCCATGGCACCTGGCTACTAACTTTTGTATGTGTTTGTGTGGTACTGGGGGTTGAATCTCCTCGGGGCATTCTATCTCTGAGCTATACCCTCCAGTCCTTTTTATTTTTTGGTTTGAAACAGGGCCTTACTAAGTCGCTGAGGGTCTTGCTAAAATTGCTGAAGCTGGCCTTGAACCTGGATCCTCCTGTCTCAGCCTTCCAAGTACTGGGATTACAGGTGTGGGCCACCATGCCTAGCTGGCTACTAACTTCTTTTTTTCTTTTTGCGGTACTGGGGATTAAACTCAGGGGCATTCTACCTCTGAGCTATACCCCCAGCCCTATTTTTTATTCTTTATTTTGAAACAGGGTCTCACTAAGTTATGGAGGGCCTCACTAGGTAGCTGAGGCTGGCTGAGTCCAGTCTCAGCCTCCCAAATGCTGGGATTACAAGCGTGTGTCACTACGCCCGGTGACTACTAACTTCTAAAGCTACTAACTTCATCTAGGGTTGAAAGAGTAGCTTAGTGGAAAGACTTGTCTAGCATGCAGGAGACAGAGTTCAATCCCTGGGACTGCAAAGAAAATAAAAGTTAAGCAGCATCTTTCTCTATTTTGTATTAAGGGGATTGAACCTAGGTATATTCTACCTTTGAACTACATCCCTGACCCCCCCCCCCTTATTTTGAAAAAGTGTCTTCCTAAGTTAGAGGCTGGACTTATACCTGTGATCTTATATCTTAGTCTCCAAAATATAAGGATTATAGGTGTATGCCACTGTGTCAGACTAAGCAGGATTTTTTTTTTTTGCAGCACTGGGGATTGAACCCAGGGGCATTCTACCTCTGAGCTACACCCCCAGCCCTATTTTTTATGCTTTATTTTGAAACAGGGTCTCACTAAGTTGTGGAGGCCTCACTAGGTAGCTGAGGCTGGCCGCAAACCCGAATCCTCCAGGCTCAGCCTCCCAAATGCTGGGTTTACAAGCGTGTGCCATCATGCCCGGCTGAAACAGGGTCTCACTAACTAGCAGAGAGCCCCACTAAGTAGCTGAGGCTGGCCTCGAACCTGGATCCTCCTGTCTCAGCCTCCCAAGTACTGGGATTACAAGCGTTCACCACCACTCCCAACTAGGATTTTTTTCTAATATCACTTAACCATCAAATGCAACCCTGACTGGCTCCACTGGCTCCATTTTATAAATAAGAAAACTAAGCCTTAAAGGTTAACTGGTGTGCCCAAGACATTGAAGTCAGGCGGGACAATTCAGAGAGTTCTTAACCACCACCTGTGCTCTTCTCCTTTAGAACAAAACTCCAGGTAGGCAACACTGCAAGAACCAGGCATCAGTGTAGTTTTGGCCTGGCAGACAGCTATACACAGAGGCTGAAGAACTGCTCCATGCACTCAGACTAGAACCCATTTCCAAAATCTCCCTGATGACATCTTCCAAGTTTCCAAACAGAACTATCAGGAGAGTTCATGGAGGCAGTTGTTTTTACACTAAACCCAGAAGATAATAAGAATCATGAACTATATTTTAGCAGGAAATGGAAAAACAGTTTGAAAGCTGGAAAAGTTAATTCATTCAACTGTTTCAAAACCTAACATGCAACCCAGGCATGGTAGCGCACACTTGTAATCCCAGTACTTAGAAAGCTGAGACAGGAGGATCCAGGTTCTCAGCCAGCCTCAGCTACTTAGAGAGGCCCTCTGCAACTTAGTGAGACACTGTTTCAAAATAAAAAATAGGGCTGGGGATGTAGCTCGGAGGTAGAATGCCCCTGGGTTCCATCCCCAGTACCGCAAAACAAAACAAAACACCCCCCTGCAAAAAACAAAAACAAAAACAAAAACCTATCATGCACTCAGGGTATCCAGTTAGATCAAAGAGACAAACCCGTGCTAGGTGTGGTGGTGCACACTTGTAATCCTTGTAATCCCAGTAGATGGGAGGCTGAGACAGGAGGATAACAGGTTCAAGGATAGCCTCAGCAACTAGTAAGACTCATCAATCTAGCGAGACCCTGTTTCAAAAATAAAAATAATAGGCCTGGGCTGGGCATGGTGGTGCAGGCTTGTAATCCCAGTACTTGGGAGGCTGAGACCGGAGGATCTGGGTTCTCAACCAGTCACAGCTACTTAGTGAGGCACTCCGAAACTTCCTGAGACCCTGTTTCAAAATAAAGAATAAAAAATAGGGCTGGGGATGTAGCTCGGAGGAAGCATGCCTCTGGGTTCAATCCCCAGTACCGAAAATAAATAAATAAATAATAGGGCTGGGGGTGTAATTCAAAGGTAGAGTGCTCCTGAGTTCAATCTCTAGTCACACACACACACACACACACACACACACACACACACACACACACACACAGAAAAAGAATGACAAATAACTTGAACAGGTCATACAGCTAGGAAGAAGCAAGATTCAACCCCAGATTTCTGATTCCAAAGAGCAAGCATGACTTTGGCCATGGTTTTGTAACCCAGAAAGCAGCCCAGTTATTTCTCCTGAGTACATGGATGTCGCACTCACGTTTTCCTTGTTTTCATCTTGGTCGATGAGTTGAAAGATGTCATGGTCAAGGGAATCAGAATAGCTCCTCTTGAGAGCTGGGCTACATCCCAAGAGCTTCTGCTATCAAGGAAATAGAGTAAATAAGGAAAAAATTCAATGGAAAACTCAGTTCTTTTTTTTTTTGCTGTACTGGGGATTGAACTCAGGGGCATTCTACCTCCGAGCTACACCCCCAGCCCTATTTTTTTTATACTTTATTTTGAAACCGGGTCTCACTAAGTTGCGGAGTGCCTCACTAGGCAGCTGAGGCTGGCTGTGAACCCGGATCCTCCGGTCTCAGCCTCCCGAATGCTGGGATTACAAGCGTGTGCCACCACACCTGGCTCAAAAACTCAGTTCTTAAATGAGGAAAAATCTTCAAAGAGGGAGCCATTGTTGAAATTACTCTAAGTGTGCCTTGAGTACTTATGAAACTACAGAAAAAGTTTACACTTTCTAAACTGAGGACTCCTACCAAGGTCAAAGTAGAAGCTAGGGGGCATATAATAGGCATTAGCTTAAAATAAAAAAATGGAACTTACAGGTAGAGAATTTATTCTTCTCATGGGATTTTCAAGGCTGTAATGAGATAAAAAGGCAAATAATGAGAATAAAGGAAGTAAAGAAGTATTTATATCAGTAGATACAGTGTTTATCCTGTAGTTTGGGGAGGAGGCCAGTCAAACAGTTCCCATTTTAGCTAAGATATGGAAGAATAGATTTCTGAAGGTGTCCCATTCTCAGGAGCACCCAAACACTAGGCTTCTAGGTGGACAAAGCAAACCTAGGTCATCTCTTAAAATATACACATCTCAGCCAAGAGTGGTAGCACACGCCTATAATCCTAGTACTTGGGAGACTGAGGCAGGAGGATTGCAGGCTTGAAGCTCACCGCAGCAACTTAGTGAGACCCTGTTTCCAAATAAAAAATAAAATATGGTTGGGGGTGTAGCTTAAAGGTAGAATGCCCCTAAGTTCAATCCCCAGCAATATACACACATGCAGCTTAGAGTATAGTTTGGAGGCAAAATGCATCTGGGCTCAACTCCCAGTAACACTCAACCCATACCAAACATACATTCTCTCTTTAAAAAAAAAAATTTTTGAGCCGGGCGTGGTGGCGCATGCTTGTAATCCCAGCATTCGGGAGGCTGAGACCGGAGGATCCGGGTTCTCGGCCAGCCTCAGCTACCTAGTGAGGCTCTCCGCAACTTAGTGAGACTCGGTTTCAAAATAAAGAATAAAAAATAGGGCTGGGGGTATAGCTCGGAGGTAGAATGCCCCTGAGTTCAATCCCCAGTACTGCAAAAAAAAAAAAAAAAAAAAAATTTTTTTTTTTTT
>PVLC010050393.1:0-10127 GCA_004027655.1 Graphiurus murinus | reverse complement strand
AAACTTGCAAGAACAGCAAAGATATAAATTGAAGAACAGGGGAACCATGGGAAGGAAAAATAACAAAGAAACAATGAGCTACCACAACCCCTCAATAACAGATCTCACCAACCCAGAATGGCAGAGACTACCAGAAGAACAATTCAGATCTTTAATACTAGAAACAATACAGGATTTTCAGAAAGAATGTAGGCAGAGCGTTAAAGAAATAAAGGAAGACATAAAGGAACAAATAAACAAAGAATTCGATGACCTAAAAAGAAACCAAAGAGAAGCATTGAAGGAAGTGAAAGATGAAATAATTGAAATGAAGGCATCAATTCAAACTATAAATAACAGATTAGACCACATGGAAAACAGAGTATCACTTTTAGAGGATGACCATACCAAAAATGAATCTATAGTACATAACTTAGAAAAAAAAATACGACAATATGAATTGGACATCGAAGAGATCTGGGCCAATTTCAAAAGAGCTAACCTAAGAATAATAGGCATAGAAGAGGGATTAGAAGTTGAAACTTATGGAATAAACAATCTCTTCAAAGAAATAATAACAGAGAATTTTCCAAACATAGAAAGAGAAGTCGACACACAGGTCCAGGAAACATACAGAACTCCCTCAAGACAAGATCAAAGAAGAGGTTCACCACGCCACATAGTAATTAAATTGACCAATGTAGAGACAAAGGAGAGAATTTTTATTCTTTATTTTGAAACCGGGTCTCACTAAGTTGTGGAGGGCCTCACTAAGCAGCTGAAGTTGGCCGCGAACCCGGATCCTCCAGTCTCAGCCTCCCAAATGCTAGGATTACAAGCGTGCGCCACCATGCCTGGCTTGATTATCTCTTTATCTGTGACTAATTTGCTGTTACAACTGTCAGTTGAATTCTTAATTTGGGCTATTGTATTTTGGTAGTTCTAGAACTTCTATTTGGCTTATTCTTTCTGCTATGTCAGTATTCCAGAACTCTTGAGTTATAGCTTATTCCAGTTTCTTTCTTTCTTTCTTTCCTTCCTTTCTTCTTCTTCTTCTTCTTCTTCTTCTTCTTCTTCTTCTTCTTCTTCTTCTTCTTCTTCGGTACTGGGGATTGAACCCAGGGGCATTCTACTTCTGAGCTACTCATTATTTTGAAACAGGGTCTCACTAAGTTGCCGAGAGCCTCATTAACTGGCTGAGGCTGGCCGAGAACTTGGATCCTCTGGTCTCAGCCTTCCAAGTACTGGGATTACAAGCGTGTGCCATCACGCCTGGCTTCTAGTTTCTTTGCTAATTACATTGTTGGATCAAAGTCACATGTAGACTAAAAAGCACAATTAAACTTTTTTTTTTTTCTTTTTGGCAGCACTGGGGATTGAAGCCAGCGGCATTCTACCTCCAAGCTACACCCCAGCCCTATTTTTTATTCTTTATTTTGGCTGGCCATGAACCTGAGATCCTCCTGTCTCAGCCTCCTGAGTACTGGGATTACAAGCATGTGCCACCATACCTGGCTTAAACTTTACCTTTTTATAAGTTTTAAAACATTGAGGCATTATAGAATAGAATAGAAGTTCATTTGACTATTTTTCTCTCTAGGTCACAAGATCCTCATATGTAAAATGAGAAAATTGTGATAAATCAGAAGCTTCTAGAAATTTTGGATTTCACAGGTCAGCAAAATTTCCAAAAATAATTTGGTATATATTAATGAGTTGTAACACTTTTATGTTTCTAAGTGAGGATATTAATAAAATAACTCACTATTATTTTTACAAAAGAAAGGACATTTAACAGAATAATGTTATAATAAAGTAAAGAAAATGAACTTGCATTTGATATGTTCTTATTTTTCTCATTTCCCTGAAGACCAATCCTGGAATGAGTGTATCTTCAGACCCAAGTTTGGGAACCACAGGAACTGATGATATGAAGTTTCTTTCAGAATTTACAATCTCTGAGTTCTTAGAATTGTGCTTAGAATTGTAACGAACACAACAAGGGATCCAGAAACGATGATAAGGTGGCTTAATTTTTTGGAAGAAGGTTTTATAGCATAGAACTTTCATTGGAACTGGTTTAGTTCTGCATATTAATCAAGTTTTAAAATTGTCCCAATGCTCAGGCCAATGCTATTTTGACCTAATTTGTTGGAGATGGAACCCTTACATGGATAGTTTTTTCCAGCTTCCCAAGGATTCAAATGAGCCGCCAAAGTTGAGATCCACTGTGGAAATCTCTGAAATTAGGGTTCAAATTAATTTATACCAAATGCCATCACTTACTCATTAAGTGGCTTTGCCAAGTTATTTAAGTTTTCTGATCTCCAGTTTTCTCATCTACAAAGTAAGGATAATAGAAATTGATTTCATTGGATCAAATATAAAACAAATGAGGCAATATATAGAAAATCCCTTGAAAACTGTAGAATACTGTATATGTATGGTGTGATAATGTTAATATCATTCATGGTCCCAGTGAAGGTGAAAGAGCTTAGGATGAGTGGAAGTGATAGAATGAAGACATGCTGACAGTGAAGGAAAACAGGGAAAAATGACTGACTGCACCTTCAGGGTTTGGCAGACAAATTTCAATTTAAAGCAGAAGTTCTGTGTAGGTATTGAAAAATTCCATGTATACTAGGTATAATTTATTTGGTACCTGCTATGTACTACGCAATGATGTTAAGTGCTTTATCTATGTTTTAATCCTCAAAATAGCACCACCAAGTAGGCATTATCATCATCATTTTTACAAAAGAGGGTAGATCTTTCTTTAGTTTTATTTTAATTTTTAGAATTTCTTATGCTTTTACTGGTGCCTTTTAGTCTCAAATCATAATGGAGTTCATGGTGATAATGGAATACATGCACACAGCGCTTGGTGGGCTTTCCCCGCTCCCTCCCGGCTCTGCCCTTCCCCATACAGAATATTGAGATTGACATTAGTATTCTCACATATGTATATAATGTCAATGGGAAGATAGATCTCAGAAAGTAGGGTTAACTTGTCATCCAAAGGTCACCCAGCAGAACCAGGATTTGAACTCAGGTTTGTCCCTGTGTTCTTTGAATATGTCAGGACAACAGAACTGATCACTCAGTTCTGGTTTGACTCAGTCACTTTAATACTCTACTTTGTAAAATAAATTGTAAACTCTTAGAAGAGGAAAATATAGTGTAGGCCAAATCATACAAGCTAGATGAAAATACAACCTACAAGTGGACTTGGAAGACTGAGACATGGTGTTTTGTGGCCAAAGATGACAAAATGAAGTTGATCTAGGAGAACCCTCCTTCCTTCCCTCAACGAATAACCTTCCCATTAAGACCTTTTCTCCATCTCATTCCAATGGATTTTTTCTTCCTTCTTTTATTTCTTTCTTCCTTTCTTTCTTTTTTGGGTACTGGGGATTGAACCCAGAGACATTCTACCTCTGAGATACACCCCCAGCCCTATTTTTTATTCTTTATTTTGAAACAGGGCCTCACTAAGTAGCTGAGGCTGGCTGCAAACCTGCAATCCTTCTGTCTCAGCCTCCCAAGTACTGGGATTACAAGTGTGTGTCACCAAGCCTGGCTATTCCCATGGATTTCACTGGCAACTAAAATAGGAGGTTATTTGGAAGCCAGGCATGGTGGTACACGCTTGTAATCACAGTACTTGGAAGACTGAGACAGGAGGATCGCAGGTTTGTGGCCAGCCTCAGCTACTTAGTGAGGCCCTCCCCATCTTAGTGAGACCCTGTTTCAAAATAAAGAATAAATCCCCAGTAACACACACACACACACACGTGTGCACACGCATGTACACACACACACACAATAAATAAATAAACAAATAAAAAATAAAACAGGTTATTTGGTAGCAATTCAGAATGTTCTTCTCCAGGGTGTGCTTTCATTTTAACAGGGGATTTACCAAGTTTGAAATACCTTCAGGACCCAAACCAATGAATCACCTGTCATGGAATTTTAGAAATTGTGGTTAGTAACCAGGGAAGATATTTTACAACAAAACGCTTTTATCTAGAGTCTCTGGAATCATATTGTTGAAATAAAGAAATGCACAGTTTATTTCTATCAAAGAAAAGAAAGATGGGAAGCATTTCAGTATTGAATAGTCAAGATTCAAGGAAAGCAGAGGGATTACTCTGCCTGATGTGAGAGGCACTCAATCTCAGGGTTCTGCAAGGACAGACATGACACTTGAGAGTGAATGTCTCCTTAAATTTTGTGCCATAGGCAACTCCTTTGTCTTGTCCTTGTCCTGGCCATGCCACCAAGAGCCAGTATCCTTTGTTTTAACTTCCTTTTATCTTACTTGAATTTTTTTTAACCTCTAAGCTCCATCCCCAGCCTGATTTTCTTTCTTTTTTCTTTTTGTGGTACTGGGGAATAAACTCAGGGGCATTCTACCTCTGAGCTATAACCCCAGCCCTATTTTTTATTCTTTATTTTGAAACAGGGTTTCACTAAATTGCGGAGTGCCTCACTAGGCAGCTGAGGCTGGCTGTGAACCCAGATCCTCCGGTCTCAGCCTCCCAAATGCTGGGATTACAGCATGCACCACCACACCTGGCTCTGATTTTATTTCTTATTTAGGTCACTAGGTTACTGAGAGTCTTGCTAAGTTGTGAGGCTGAGTTTGAACCTTTGATCTTCCTGCCTCAGCCTCCCAAGTACTGGGATAACAAGTGTACATCACCACGCCTGGCCTATTACTTGAATTTTAATGGTGCGTCTATCCCTCACAGTGCTATTTCCAATATGAAAGTCTAGAGTTCTAAAAACTTGTTGTATTTTCTGTGGAGAGAGAATACTTAGTAAGAATCTTAACAGAATCTTTTTTTTTCGTACTGGGGATTGAACTCAGGGGCATTCTATCTCCAAGCCACACCCCCCAGTCCCATTTTTTTATTCTTTATTTTGAAACAAGGTCTCACTAAGTTGTGGAGGGCCTCACTAAGTAGCTGAGGCTGGCCTTGAACCCAGATCCTTTGGTCTCAGCCTCCCAAGTACTGGGATTACAAGAGAGCACCACCACACTCAGCTTAACAGAATCTTAAACAAGCTGAAACAATGATGATCAACCACAAGTTTTATTTCACCCTGGTAAGGGTTAATAACAATGAATTATTTGGGAATTTTTTCTATCAATTTTGTTTTTTCCTGTATTGAAAGGAATACTAACAGCTCATGTAGTTATTTTCTGAGCTGAGATACAGTGAACTGCACAGACTTAGACTCGAACTCTCATTCAGAGGTGAAAAATAAAACATCTTGTGAGTAAAGGGTTAACTATTTTTTATAGAACAGAAAAACAAAGATTTTTCCATCCCCAGGAAATTGCTTAAGATGTTTGAGCCGGGCATGGTGGCGCATGCTTGTAATCCCAGCATTTGGGAGGCTGAGACTGGAGGATCCGGGTTCGAGGCCAGCCTCAGCTACTTAGTGAGGCACTTCGCAACTTAGTGAGACCCTGTTTCAAAGTAAAGAATAAAAAATAGGGCTGGGGGTGTAGCTCGGAGGTGGAATGCCCCTGGGTTCAGTCCCTAGTACCGCAAAAAAAAAAAAAGATGTTTGAATCATGTGGTCTGTTACAAGAATTATTTGCATCCAAACTTTAAGCAGCTGGCAGTATCTATTGCATGCCTAACAGCGAAGAGCCATTCAATGATAGCCTAAAAGGCATCCCTCAAACATACTGAACTTCAGAATAAACCAGTTGGCAATTGTAACTAAGGGCAGTCAGCAACTTTCTTCCCTAGTAAATTAAATGTGAATTATAAAAGCTTTCTTTGGTAAAATAGAATAAGACCTGTAGCAAACATTGTGATGCACAAACCAGATCCTGCTTTAGTTCTATGTTCCTCCAGCTAGCAGGAATATTGGCTGCTAAAGGCTTATGACTGTGTATCCATTTTGGGAACTTCCCTCAGCCTATGGTGACTGCCCTGCCCAAGGTTATTTATGCACCTCTGAGGTAGGAGCCTGCATTCAGTAACTTGCCACTACAGAGATACATACTGCCAGTACAGCTAGATCCTCTTCCATTACAGGCATCTCTAAAGGATCACTCTATCTCCAGAGTTCTCTATAGGATCCACTGAGAGTTTTGCAATTACATCACATTCCTCTTCCCAATCTTTATAACATAATAGCTTCACAGGTGTTATTCCTGAAAGCATTCCTCAAAATATGTTTCACATGAAATTCTCAGGACTTTAGTGTCTGTTTTCTGGGAACTCCTCTGATCTGTAACAGTTTGAAACCAGAAGTGATCCTAAGAAGCAGTCTACACAAGAAGATTTTGAAGTTGGATAATCCACCACTTGACTAACGATGAGAACACCTTCACCAGTGTTGGGTCGAGGATGCCCCTGGCATTCTATAGGAGTGCAATTGTTAATATTTTTATTTCTGGGGAACCAGAATGTAGTGCCGATAGAAGAAAATGCACTGAGAAGTACATTTTGTCAAGTGTATAAGAGATGCAGAGTCTTTAAAACATGACTTCAGCTGGGCATGGTGGTGCACACTTATAATCCCAGTACTTGGGAGGCTGAAACAGGAGGATCACAGGTTCGTGGCCAGCCTCAGCTACTTAGTGAGGCTCTCTGCAACTTGGTGAAACCCTGTTTCAAAATATAAAATAAAAAATAAGACTGGGGGTATAGCTCAGAGGTAGAATGCCCCTGGGTTCAATCCCCAGTACCGCAAAGAAAATAAAAACAACAACAACAAAACAAATAAGAAATCAACCAATCAAACAAAACAAAACATTGCTTCAATTTTTTTATACTCCTCCCATTAGCAGATGAGAACTATGTCCACTATCCCTGAATCTGAATGAGCTTCTGACTAAATTGGCCAACAGATTATGGTGGAAATGATACTATGTGATTGAGAATATGTCATAAAAGGTCATCAGCTTTTTTAAAGACTTGTTTGTATTTTTCCTAAGCAGTAATATTAATTATTGCTATTTGCTTTTACTGTTTCAGCCATTCTTTTGTGGGACTGTTGATGAACCCAGGGGCATTCTACCTCCGAACTACACCGCCAGCCCTATTTTATTTTTTATTTGGAAATAGGGTCTCACTAAGTTACTGAGGGCCTTACTAGGTTGCTGAGGCTGTTCTCGAACCGGCTATCCTCCTATCTCAGCCTTCCAAGTACAGGGATTTCAGGTTTGCACTACTACGCTAGGATCATTTTCACCATTTTTAAGTATACTAGTCAGTTTGTCTTGTTTACTCCTAAAGCCTGGTGTCACCTGTGAAAAAGTCATGTAAAAAGTCTGATATGGGAGAGAACAGTCAGAGCCATGGAAATATTATTAGTTAAAAATTTAGACTTAGGATAAAAGGGAAAGGAATTCCTGCTCCCTCCCCCACAACTGCCAGGTACTGACCCTGGCGGAGAAAGTAAACAGAGAACCCTTGCAAATCAAGGGGGCCAGCCCCTTCCTTATGCATATCAAAGACAGGAGCAGCTGGGATGTTATCTCTGGACGTAAACAAGTGGTGCAGGCCCAACCGAGGACGGACCTTGAGTTAACGAGTTGTTCTTGCTAGTGAAAAAGTGTAATAAATCTCACATTTCCTTTTTTTCCCCTTCCTCCCAAAGTTAAGTGACCAACTGTATATAAGGGTTGGAATCCCTTTTACTGGTCTGGGACATCAGCTGCTGATTAAAAGGAATACCTGCTTATCCTACTTTTGGCCTCCGGAGTTTCCTTTGTCTCTGAGACTAGGCTTGTGGGGAGCTCTCTCCTACAACAAGTCAACTACCCTAAGGTTGCCATTCTATGAGGAAGCCAAAGCCATATGGAGAGGCTCTAGCTGAACATGATCTTTGAGTTGTCTTAGCCCAAGCACTCAGTATTTGATGGAAGAAACTTGCAGATCAGAGTTTCTCCAATCTTAGTACTATTCACATTTTGGGCCAGATATTTCTTTATCATGAGGTACTGTCTTGCACATTGTAGGATGTTTATTAGCCATATCTCTGGTCTCTACCCATTAGATCCAGTAGCATTCTCTTCCCCCATTTTTGACAAATAAATATTCCTCTAGGTGTCCCTTGGGGACCAAATCACCTGGAGATAGGAAGCATTCCTTAGAGAAATTAAGCTCTCAGACCTTCAGTAACTTGAGTCTTCCCAGCTTATATCATAAACATTGTGAAACAAGGTAAACAGTTCCTCTCAACTATGCCATGTTAAAATTATTGCCTTGCAAAACTTATAATTATGTCCTTAAAGCAGTTCTTGTTTTATACTAGTTTTTTTTTTTTTAGTCCACTACTAGATAAAGAGCATGGAAGAAATAGTAATTATAATATCTATGGAATTGGATGACTGTAATGAAGTCATTCAATGATAAGAGATGATAAGAAAAATTGAAGACATTTAACCTCCAATTAAAAATGCAAACGCGCCGGTGGTGGCGCACGCTTGTAATCCCAGCATTCGGGAGGCTGAGACCGGAGGATCCGGGTTCGTGGCCAGCCTCAGCTATCTAGTGAGGCACTCCACAACTTAGTGAGACCCGGTTTCAAAATAAAGAATAAAAAATAGGGCTGGGGGTGTAGCTCAGAGGTAGAACGCCTCTGAGTTCAATCCCTAGTACTGCCAAAAAAAATAAAAAATAAAAATGCGAACGCCAGAGGTTCTCCTTGGAAGCATAAGACTATGAAAGTTGAGGATCAGTTCCCACAACTTAATTATAAAAGTAGCAGATTATGGAAGAGGTTGAGTTCTCAAATTTGGCAAGTTTACTATGTCAAAGGAAGGGCTTTATTTGGAAAAAATGGGGCCTTAAAACCTGCCATGGGGAAATCTGGATTGTTGTTCTCAAAAGTCTTGAATTCCCATATTCTCCTTAACTCTCTGGGCTTGAAAAATGTAGCCTAGTCTTCTGTATAAGTTTACTTCTTTCCATTTGCTTGAATATGGAGTCTTCTGCCTTGCAAGATGATTTGAACCCCCACAAAATCTATCTTTTATTCCTTTCTTGGTCAGTAACCACTGCTACTGATCACTTGTTCCTTTCTTGGTCATTAAATACTGCTGTGGAATTGCTGGGACTGATAAGAGAGAAAAGGACCTCCCTTTGGAGAGCTGCAGGTCTCAGCCAATGTGGACCATCAGGAGTTGGGAGAATATGTATGCAATTTGGTGCTGAGGCTGCTGGATCAAGAAGGGAAGAAAGCAAAAATAGGTGAGTAGAGTTTATATAGTTGCATGTTTGAATGGTATAAAGTTTAGCACACTGAAAAGCACCTTAGAAGATAGTGTTAATGTGTCTGCAAGGATGGCTCTTAAAAGTTGAAGAAAGATAAGAAATGCAGTACTGTCATGGCAGATGGTAGCAAAGCATCAAAAAGCTATGTGAACTGGACATGCTAGAGTGATAGACTACATCATTTAGGAAACCCCACCAGCTCACTACATTCTGCTATAGGGCCCAGAAGACATTCTATTTATCAATGAGATAAGGAGTACACCAGTGAGAGGGAACCAGAATTGATGAAAAGCTTGGCTATAACTCTCTCTGTAGGCCACAGCTGATGGTGGGAGATACTATTATGGAACTGAATTCCCTGATAATGATGGAGTTGACAATGATTAGTTATTCAATGCTAGTGATAAGGAATAAAGAATTACTGTAAGAGTCTGAGAGTGTAGCTCAGTGGTAGAGCACTTGCCTAGCATACAGGAGGCTCTGGGTTTATCCACAGCACACACAAAATAATACTGTGAGCTTTAAACAAAACAGGTCAAATTGTTTCATAAACCATAAAATGTTATTCATATAAATGTCCAGGATCATTATCTGTCATGAGACTGAATCATATTAACTATATCTCAGTTCCTGAAATACAGAAAGGATTTAATTAATGTTTGATTTAATGATTTTATAAATTGACCATCTATATGCCCCAAATCTCAGATATGTTTATGGCATAAGAGAGGGAAAATACTTATATTTCACTATTAAAGTTAAATGGGAATGATAGCCAGGCATAGTGGCGCATGCTTGTAACTTAGGAGGCTGAGACCAGAGAATCTGGGTTCGTGGCCAGCCTCAGCTACTTAGTGAGGCCCTCCTCAACTTAGTGAGACCCTGTTTCAAAATAAG
>PVLC010050392.1:0-10129 GCA_004027655.1 Graphiurus murinus | reverse complement strand
TTAAAAAAAACTCATTGCTTTGAAACAGGGTTTCACTAAGTTGTGGTGGACCTCCCTAATTTGCTAAGGTTGGCTGCGAACCTGTGATCTTCCTGTCTCAGCCTCCCAGGTACTGGGATTACAAGTGTGCGTCACCATGCCCAGCTAATAATCATCTTATTATCTGTCACAAACTGTACAGGTTGCTTTCAGCGTGAGCTCAGCTGGGCAGTTCCAATCAAGTGTCTCATGCACTTATAGTCAAATGGGGTTAGCACTGGAACCACGGTGGGATGGAGTAGTTGGGGCTAGTTAGATCTCTGTATATTCTACCTCTTTCTTCCTTAGCTTCCTAGCTTCTTACAGGGCTAACTGTGGTGATTTCAAAATATAATCTCAAATTCTTTTATGTGCTTCCCCTTGAAATTGGAAAGACATCTGCAATTGTTTAATGGTAGAAGCAAGGCTTTGTAACTTCTGGGGCCAAAGGATAGACGGCATATACTCCCAACTTGGGCATTCCTGCTCACACATCTATCTGCAACTGTATGGGAGACCTTGAGCCAGACACGTCAGCTGAGCATTTACTGAGTTCCTGACCCATAGAAACCACGAGAGCTAACAATGCAATTGTTGTCTGAAGTCAGTAAATTTGGGAGTGATCTATGACAAAGCAGGAGACAAGTGGAACACCTGCTTTATAAGACCTGATCTCTGAGATGATGGCCCTTTGCTAGTTAAAAGGGTGATATCACGTTTGCAGAATCAAGTCAGGCTAGTCATCATATTTACAGGTTTTCTTCAAAATCAGAGAGAAATACTTCCTTTTTCTATCAACAGGATGCCCTGAAGCCAAGTTTGGGGGCTGGTGTGGGGGCTGGCAGGCCTGGCCAGTGTTTCTACCAGGGACTGTAGAGCTGAGTTTTCTGTTACCCGATGCCTGGAGGCAAAACCTAGCATCTGACTTTCTCTGACTCACCTTTGATTCAAACATTTCTCCTTCCTGCCTAAAGCATGAAACACGCTTCAGTGCAGACCTAAGAACAAAACAAAAACAAACAACACAAGGAAAGAAATGAATCCATTTCTGGAAATGGGAGGGTTTGGAGAATAGTTAATATTGAATATTTCTACTGGGGGATTAAAATTTTTGGCAGATTATTGGAAAGCTTGTAATGCAGTTCATGGATTTTTTTTTTTTCATGAGATTATTTGGATACCACAATTTTTTTTTATGTGAGTTTAGGACTTAAGAAAAGTATGCCTGTGGTTATTTCTGGTAATGAGAACATCATTGATTTTTCTCTTTTGCTTATCTATGTTTTTATATTTTTCACAATTAAAACTATATTAATCATTAGAAAGAAACACATTAGAATTAATATGTTAGAATTAATATGACCTTAGAATTAATATGACATTGTTAAATAATATGCTAAAATCACAATCTAAGAAGGAAAAGACTGATACACTCTACTGTACTGAAACTAAGATCTTTCATTTATTTATCAGAAACTTCAATTAAATTGCAAATGGAGGTCATAAATGGATAGGGCTATATAAATAACTAAAAATTGGGATCCAAAATAAATAATGCCTACAAATTAGTAATTAAAGGACAAAATACAACAGAAAAATAGCCAAGAGACATAAACAGATATCTCATTGAAGAGGAAGATCAAGAAGCCAGTAAGTAGCTAAAAAGCACTGTATGTCAACAATATCCAGAGAAATGCAAATTAGAAGCCTATTGTATGCTATTTTATATCAGCTGAATTGAAAAACATTGAAAAGACATAGTCTATGATATAAAGTGTAGGTACACATACTAATTGTACTAATTGTAATGAAATTGGTCCAGCCACTTTGGATATCAAGTTGGCATTCTGGGGTGATGTTGGTAATGTGTATTCCTCTTGGAGAGGCTAACCCATATGTAGTCACCAAGATCTGTCTTCCTGCTTATATTTGCGTTTGTCTGACTACAGCAGCAAATATGAAGGTGGAAGGAGAATGAAGCAGGTACTGGTTTCCCTGCTCCCCCACCTTTCTTTTGATGGTGGCTCTGTTCTTCTACTAAATGTCAGAATTTCTGTCCAATAGCCCTCTTGTACACTTCTCACTCCAGGTCCTGGGAACTTCTCTCCTGTTCCCTTCAAGTGTGGGGATGGTGACAGCTCCCTGCTGCTGCCAACTCCAATATTGCAACCTTGACTGGGAATAGCATGTGACCTAAGAATCCTTCTTCCTTTCAAGATATCCTATTGTGCTATACTTACCCTTTTTCCTGTGATGACTGAAATGATATGATGTCTGCATGGCCAGATGAAGTGACATGGGGGCTCAGCTACTACATAAGGACTGCTCGTTGAGCACAAGCCCTGTGGTACCAGGACAGTTGATCTGATAATCCAGACAGCTACTAAGTGATTAATGGGGAGTTAGTGTCTACAGTATGGATGCACTAGACAAAGGACGATTCATGTCATGTCGCAGGTGGGATAGTGTGAGTTTTCATCACATTACTAAAAAATGGCATACAATTTAAAATTGAGGAATTGTTTATATCTGGAAATTTCTATTTAATATTTTCAGCCATGGTTGACTATGCATAACTGAAACTGGAAAGGGAGCCCACAGGTAAGGGGGGAGGACTACTGACAAGAAAATTTTGGGCAGCACTTAACTGAAAGATTTGAGGAACTGCACCAGCTACAGAGAGTTGGATCAGAAAGGATGGATTCTCTCCTTTTTCACAAGTCCTTTTGGATGCTCGCTTGTTCTCTGCTTCCTCTCTCTTTTTTTTTGTAGTTTTTTAAATTAACTCCTTCTTTTCTGTCATGTGCACCTTCTTCTCCACTTCCCCCATTACATGGGTGTACCACTCCTTACTGATGATGTAAGTCTAAGTCCTCCCACATCTTCTGCGCATTGCAAAAGCCATGACCTCTGTTGATTATTGTGCCTCAGTGGTGTTTTTTTCCTGATCACAGGGCAGATGGTGAGAAGGAAAGCGCTGGTCTTGGTGGAAGGTGAACTCTAGCCTGTCCCTCTCATCAGTCTTCATTCTTAGGTCTGCATTGTGTATATGTTATTAACATATGCCACCCAACACCATATGGTAGTTGAAAATCTTGTTGAATTTCCTCTCTGGAAGTTCAAAGGATCCCCTTAAGAGAAAAGGTGAAAATAAGAAAAGAACAACAACAAGGATCAATTTTAAGGAGTGAAAAACACATCTTTATAAGCCCATTTGGGGTTAGGACGGCAGCCACAAGAAATGATAATTGAGAAGATATTAATGTAGAAAATGCTGTCGAAATACATAACTACTGCTGCCAATAGCATTCTTACAATTTTTGAAGAATAAAAACATGTAAAAGGATGGTCAGGTTAATAGGGTGCTGATTCCAGAAGGCAAGCATTTTGAAGTGTGGATAGGAAAGTTACCACATTACAGATTAATTTATTTTAGGCAAAAATCAATAGACAATTTGCAGGCTAAAGCAAAAACATTTTATAAACTGTAAAAAATGATAGTCTTGTATGAGATTAGCTGCATCAGATGGGAAACAGCAAGTTTTGTAGACACAAGTTCCACTTATTCCCATCATATTCTATTCACTTACCTTTTCCTTCTTGCCCTAGCTCTTCCAAGGAAGAAAAAGGAACTCATTAAGTCAGATACCAAGACCTCAGTAGAATTATACTTGGCCAGAGGAGAGATCGATGCTACCAATCATCAGAAAAGAGGTTTGCTTCCTGGTTCCCCAGTCACGGTCACCTTGCGGGGCTTGCCTCTTAAGGCTAGATAGGCCAGCATCTCTGTGGTGAGACCCAGTAAGTGAGGGGCTCAGTACCTAGCAGTTCCCAGCCACTCCTCTTCCCTGTGCCCCTGACCCTAACCCACTTCTGTTACTTGCAGGTACAACTTACTGTGCAGGTTCCAAGATTCAGAAGCAGAAAGAAATCAAGAGAGTTTGGCCCTCATCCCCTAGCTCCATTCTCTGGATCAATTTTTACCAAGGAGTCTTGCTTTATTTTTTAAAATCTTTGCCACAGAGAGGGAAAGTAGAAAGATGGAGAGAATATGGGAAGTCTACTCCACTTTAAACAGGCAATACATTTTTCTGTTTTGCTACTGTTTTTTATATGTCTCATTCTTTTTGCAAAACAACAACAAACCTACAGAGAATGTGATAAGTACTACACATCAGCCAACAAAACTACTTTGCGTTCCAACAGCCTACTTTGTTCTCCAACCCCTAGAAGTTTGGCTATCCGTCTAAGATTGCCTATTAAGATATAGGATATTCACTTACCTACAAACTTCAGAAAAACAATGGATAACTTTTAAAATGTAAGTCTTCTCAAAATATCTCATCGAACACAGATATACTAAACATTTATTTGTTATTCATGTAAATGTCAATGTTTGCTGGGATTCCTCTACTTTCATTTGCTAAGGTTGGCATCCTATATGTCTGTTTTGTCTCTCTGCAGAATCGTTCAGGAGAGCTTTCCTAAGATCAAGGAGCCTGGAGTCTTCTTGGAGCCACACAGAATCGAGTTTGAATTGCTACTCTGTCACTTACGCTCTGTGAGATCTCAGAGATTTTATATTACCCAAGTCAGTTCAGTTTCTTCACCTGAAAAGCAGGATGGCCGTGGTGCCCTCTCTGTGGAGTTTCTGGAGGGAATAAATAAGTGGATGCATGCAAGGCACTAAAAACACTGCCTGGTATGTGGCCAGTGCTCATTAGTGCTGTGTTAAGAGACTTTGTGGCCTGGTAGGAGATATTGGCTCCTTCAATGGCAATTATTTGGTGCATGTCCTAATACTCCAGATTGTAGATACGGTAGATCAATGTATGTAACCCAAAGTCTTCTTCACACAGGACCCAGGATGCGCACTGAGGTTCTCCTTTCCAATGGTGCCCATCAATCAATGAGTCTTGCAACTCTTTTTTAAGTGAAGGAGGGACCTCAAAATGCTCTGAGGTCACCATTCTTAAATCTTCTTATAAACATAAGTAAAAGTAAGAAGTTTCTGACTATACTTGAATAGATATTTCTTTTTTTAAAAAGGTATACAAATATAAATAAGCACATGAAAAGATGCACAAGATCATTACTCATTAGGGAAATGAAAAAGCACAAGATACTTCTTCAAACTTACTAGGGTGGTTATTACAATAATTAATGATAATAGTAAAAGAAAGTGTTGATGAGGATGTGAAGAAATTGTAATGTCACACATGACTGGTGGTAATATATAAGGGTATATCTGTTTTAGAAGCAGTCTGTCAGTTCCTCAAAAAGCTAAACACGGAGTTACCATATGACCTAGCAATTCTGCTCCTAGGTCTATATAAAAAAGAATTTAAAAAAAAACATATGTTACACAAAAGTTTGTACTAGAATGTTCATAGTAGTATTATTTGTAATAGCCTCAAACTGAAAATAACCAAAATGTCTATCAACTGTTGAAAGACAAACAGAACGTGATACATTCAAACAATGGAATTTCATTTGGCAAAAAAAAAGTAATGATGTTCTGCTACATGCTACAACATAGATGAACTTCGAAAACAGTATGCTTTGTGTAAGAAGTCAGACACAAAGGCTGCATATTGCATAATTTAATTTATATTAGAAGTCTAGAACATGCAAATACATGCCCAGAAAGCTAAAGCAGATCAATGGTTGCTGAGTGCTGGGAGGAAGGGAAATGGGAGTGACTGATGGGTATAGGGTTCTTCTGGGAGTGATAAAAATGATATGCAATTAGTGGCAATGGTTTTTCAAATTTGTAACTCTACTAAAACCCAGTGAATGGCATGTCTTCAAATGGAGATTTTTATGATATGCAAATATCAATTCAAATACTATTAAGAATTCTCCTTTCACATTTAGTCGACTGGTCCTGTATGCATGTGCTTACTCATTTAATGGGTATTTACCAAGTGCCACCTATGTGTGTGACATGAATGTCCCTCTTTGAAGGATGAAAAACTATTGGTCCCCACTTTCAGGATCTATTTGGTGAGTTGGCGAGGGGTGCAGGCCCCCAACCCCCGCCCTTGGGAAGGTGGAAATTAGTTACAAGGAGGCAGGGATCAGAGATGGCATTCAAAGAGGAAAACCCAGGGAATCACTTTGGTGTGGGAGTGCTTCAGGCTTGGAGTTGAACTGCAGTTATCAGGTGGGTGACAGTGGATAAGTCATTTAATAACTCCCAGCTATCTGGTATTCTATTGTTTTCTGTTTTGTCACTAATAGGAATGTGCATTTGCATCTTGCCAAGATCTGTAATGAGAAGCACGTAGAAACATTTAGCATGGTGCTAACTGCATGTTATGTCCTGTATCTATTTACTGAACCTGATTAAAATCAGGGAGCTCATGGGGGAAGCCTGGATCTTCCAGAACCAAGGTCAAATATTATAGGAATATTCCCTTCCACCTGTGGTTTTAATTGGCATTCAGATTCCATAGAGGGTGACCACTTGGTTGGACTTCTTTAGGTCAGGAGCCATTTTTTTCTGGGGCAAGGATGAACATTTTGGTTAACAATTTCCTTAAGACTCACAATTATATCCGGTAGCAGATACTGGCTACTTCATAGGAAGATGTAAATCCAATTAGCAAAAGAAGGAGACATGACTGCTAGGTAGACAGACACTATAATATTTCTGGTTAAGGATTCAACCACAATCTCTCTGTGTGCCTTAACCACCCTATCCTTGGTTCCATTGTCAGAATCTTTCTCTGCATCCCTTGTACAACACGGTTCTGAAATTCACACACCAGCATCCAAGCCAGCATCCTTCCTCCATACCCCTTGTTGATGAAATGAAATAACAGATGTGAAAGCCCTTTACAAATTGCAAATTATACATGTGTGCTATTATTATCACATGAGTGGGATTTTGTGGCCTGCCAAGAGTAGGGTTGAGCCAGGGAGAAAGGCCAAGGGACCTGGAGAAGCTTCCTTTGGCAGACTCATTGGATCTGGATGGAAAGGAATAGTTTCATTGGGCTGTTAGCTTGTAAATAGCTAGCTTCCCTGCTGATTAGATAAACAATGTTCTAAACACCTTTTCAGCTAAAGTTACACTGTGATCCAAGCCTCAAACTGAATGAAAATGTAAAAAGGGGCACTTCAGTGACCAGAGGGAAGTCTGGTGAAGAATTCTACTTACTGTCCCTTTCCTTCCCCAGGAGTGGACTAGGCCAATCTTCTTTATCACAGTGATTGGGTGGGCGATGGCAGGAACTCAGCCTAAGCCAATCAGGGCAAAGCTTTTCCCCAGCAACAGGGTTATTTCAAATGTGGGCAGGTGACCCAAACCATCCAATCAGAGTGAAGTCTGGTAGGCCTGGGGTGTGGCTCCACATGCATGCCACCCTGGGACACTTTTCTATGTGCATGTATGGTCTCAAACTAGCTATTTGTAATATATCTTCTTTATAAAGGAATATCGATTAAAGAAAGGACACAAAAATGGCTTTGTCTTTCTAACGTGCTCTGTCCAGTTTCTCTTTCTGCTGGGTAGTGGATCCTTTGAAGAGACTGGACAGATCATGTCATTTCTTTGTATCCTACTGTAATTAATATATAGTTTTGTCCATTTTAAAATTCCAATGTAGTATCTGATTCAAAATGGTCTCACCCCCACCCCCTCCACCCTCCATCTCATGCTAGATCTGAGACTTAGGGCATAAAAATTAGGACAAGGCAGAGTCTATTCTTTTCTTGTCTTCTTTCTCTTCCTGGAGGATTCGGGATGATGGATATGTGGTCTGCCTCTGGGATATTTCATCCTGATTCCTTGTCTGGTCTAACCTTTCTGGGTTTGTGGTAAGGGACTTCCCTGTGAAACAAGAGAAGGCAAGATTCTTATGCACAACTTCCTACTAAGCTATAATTGGGAGATGAGGTTGAAATGTTGGGGTATGAGTATTTGGGGAGTATGATTGATTATCTTGGCAGGATCTAGTTTTCTGCAGATTCCTCCATCTCGATGAATTGGAGTTGGAAGCAAATGTGAGGGTTTGAGCTGCTCTGCCTTCTCCAAAATTCATGTTGACATGTTGGTGTCACTGTGGCTGTGTTGGGAGGTGGGTCCTTTAAGAGATGATTGGGTTGCTAGAGGAATGAATACCTTCTTTTGGGACTGGATTAGTAGCTAAGAGAGCAGGTTCCTAGAGAGCGAGTCTGCCCCTATGCCTTGTCTCTTACACATAATCTCATTCCTCCTTCCATTTTTGCACCATGTTATGAAGCAGTGGGAGGCCCTTACCAGAAGCCAAGTAGGTACTGTAACTGTCCCCTTGGACTTCTCAAGCTCCAGAACCATGGACCAACCACAACAACCCTCTATGCTTTCTAACTTACCAAGTCTATTAAGCAACTGAAAATAGACGAAGACCACAGTAATTACAGTACAAAGTGAGGATTTAAAAGAAAACTTACATGATGATGAGTTGAATAAAGAGTTGCTAATTATTATATAAAAATCAGCAGCCACAAGGAAAATGATTAATGGATCTAGTTATATAAAAGTTAAAATTATACTTAATTAAGCAATGTCATGAGTCAAACTGAAATTCAAGCAAACAAATGAGTTGTATTTTGATTTTAAATTTAAAGCAGGGACAGCTACAATATGCATGATAAAAAATAATTAATGTATTTAGTATACCAAGTCTCCTTCCCAATCAGTAATTCAATAAGTAATCTAATCAGGTTTGATTAGAAAACCAGGCACATCACAAAAATGAAAAACAGTGAATAAGTAAGAAATAAATCCAGCTTCACTAGCAATCAAAGGAAAAAAATAAAACACTCCACAGTTTAGTCCATACCTTTTGGAGTGTGAGTTAGAAGCTTTACATATTTTTTTTTTTCTCCAAAATGCCTAGTCAGCTGCTCTAGCACCATGTACAGAATGGTTTATTAATTGCCTTACTTGGGTGAAGGGCCTGTTGGTCTTACGGTGTCTTTGTTTCCTCTTCTCCCAGAAGGGCTGCCTTTTGACAAGTGCAAGAGTGGAACACATGAGTTTTAAGCACAAGTGTCTGCATTTGCAAATGTGCTGCTGGAGTGCAGTAAACAAGCAAGATTCATTTTAGAAAGAGCTAGAACTTCCATGCCTCTGTGTGTGAGTAAGTCTTCTATTGCTATGATGAAATACCTGAACAAATTGACTTACCAGGAGGAAAAGTTGATGGTTTCAGAGGTTTGGGCCCATGGTCTCTTGGCCCCCTTGCTGTGGGCCGGAGGTGGCACAGTGCACCATGGCGGGAGCATGTGTGGAGGGTGCTGCTCACCCCATGGCAGGAGGAGACTGGGGTCCAGTATCCCCTTCACGGGCACACCCCTGACACCTGATTTCCTCCCACTAGGAGGTCTGCCAGGGGAGAGGGGATATTATGTTGGCACATGGGACTAGATGTTTCCACTCCTGTGACAAGATGGTCTGGGAAATCAGAATTGGTCAAAGGAATTTTATCCTTTAAAAATGACTAGAAAACATTTCAGAGACTGTCCTAAATTTCCTCCATGGGCCAGGAAAGAAATCACCTGAAAGGATAAAATTAAAGGAACACTACAGATAAAAATAAACTTGCAGTCTGTTTTTCACCTCTGAGTCTTGCCTGTTTAATAAATCATGGCTATGATAAATGATGACCATGTGTCTATAATGATTTACATCATTATTGCATCTTCAGCCTACCCTATTAATGTGCATTTGTATAACTCATTTTGCAGATAAGCATCCTGAGGCTCAGAGAAGTCAAGAAGCAGGTCCAGATAGCATTCATCAGATTTGGGACTTAAATTCAGATCATCCTAACTGTGCTTTTGAGACTGTTCCTTTTATCAAAACATCTTTGCCTTAATGCATAGCTTGAGAGGAGCATGCTCCTTGTAACAGGACAAAATTCTCTAGTGGCCACCAGCTGGGAGTCTTCTAAGTTAATTCAGTTCTCATACTCTCTACCTAGAGATAGAGTCAGAACCCACAGGTTGAGAGCTCAGCCCAGAACTTTCCCACACTCCAGTCCAGAACTTCTGACCAACCAGCTCCAACTTGGGGTTTCCATGACCCCTCTTCAGATTTGGCTAATTTGCTAGTGTGGCT
>PVLC010050391.1:0-10128 GCA_004027655.1 Graphiurus murinus | reverse complement strand
CTCTCTTTTTCATCTGGAGACCCTCCTATGCCCCATCTTCTCCCTAGCATCCACATATTAGGGAGAACATATGCTTCTTAACCCTTTGTGACTGACTAATCTCACTTAACATAATGTTTTCCAGTTGCATCCATTTCCCTGCAAAGAACATGATTTTATTCTTCTTTATGGCTGAGTAAAATTCCATTGTGTACATATCACTAGAGTTTCACATGAAAATGAATATTCTGATTCAGGAGCTGGAACATTTACATTTCTTATAGCCTCTGGGGTGATGCTGGTGCTATTGGTTGCCGGGTTGCTCTTTGAAAAGCAAAAGATTGGACTTGGTGCCATTGTTAGGATTTGGGATTGCAGTATTGTGGATTGAATGGCATTTCCTTCTCACTTCTTGCTCAAAAAAAGTATATACTCAAGTCCTAATTCTCAGAACCTATGAATGCAATCTTATTTGGAAATGGGATTGTATATATTAAGTTAATATAAGTACAGAGTTGATTGAGGTGGACCCTCTCCCTATTTTAGTGTCCTTTTAAGAAGAAGAAAATTTAGACAAAGAGGTGCATAGTGGACAGATCCATGTGATAATGGAGGCAGAGGTTACAAGGATGCACTTACCAGCCAAAGAACTCCAAAGATTTATGGCAAGTATTGTAAGTCAGTAAAGGCATGGGAGAATCCTCCTCTAGAATCTGCAGAAAGCATCATCCTACAAAACACTGTTTGCAGAATTTAGCATCCAGAACTATAAGAGAATAAATTCCTCTTGCATTTAAGCTCCTCAATTGGTGGTAATTTATTATACCAACTTGAGGAAACCATTATATCCAGTAGGATGAAGAAACAAGTGCTTTGAGGATTTAAGCTTGGTATTACATATTTTTAAAGAATCAGCCTAGGTGTAGAAATTAGAAAGAAAATGAAGGGAAGAGGACATCACGTGGCAGGGAGAATAGTTAGGGGCTATACCAATAGGTTTAGCTGGACAGTGGACAGATCATCGTTTGGATCATTATGATAATGGGTGGTGAGATGTGGACATAATCCTAATATGTTTTGAACTAGTATTGACAAAATTTGTGAACATAATATGGATTTTAAGGAGAATGAGGGGAGTTCAAGATGAAACAAGGGTCTTTGGGCCTACTAACTGTAACAGTGGAGTATGTTACCTGTGATGGGAAGATGGTGGGAGCTGGTGATATGAGGAGATGATAGAGAACTGGGAAGAACAGCAAAGGATGATTAAAAGCTCCATTTGAGATAAGTTATGTCGTTAAGTGGATGTGACAAATAGGCAACATAGTATAGGCTTGCAATGGTAACAGAGGTCTCAGCTAGAGATATAGCTAAGATGAGTTATAAAAAGAAAGCATGATGTTTGGAAAAGATATCCCTGCAATTTGAAATTAATAGCAAGAAGGGTACTCACATACTTCTAAAATATGGTGTTTGGTACCACTTAACAGAAAGTACATAAGGCTATATATGTGGCCTGTGACAGTTTTGATACTGGTTGTAAGAACTATGCCAAAACAGGAGTCAGGAGCTTGGTTTTGTTATTTTTCTTGGGATTTTCTCCTGGACTCCAACTTTTCATAACATTAAAGTCTTAAAAATAAACAATGAGCCAGAGAGGTGTTTTCATTATTTTGTTGTTGTTGTTGTTAACTCTGTGTCTGATGTCTCACTGTGAAAAATAAGACCTCATTTGTATTGTATGTTAGTTATATTTAAAAAGCTTATCCTGGGCAAAGAATAAGGGGACTTCATTATGTAACACTTATGACTAATGTCAATAACTCAAACATGGACTATTTGTTCCCATGCTTATTGTGAAAGAAGCAGAAGCCATGTTTCACCTATAAAATATTACCTAGGAGTTATTGCAATCATATATATTTTATGTTTGCATCTTAGGAAGAGACTTTCACTTCAGAAAGCATATTACTGCCTGGAATTATTTACAGATGTTAGTCATAAATAATTCTTTTCATAAACATCTTAAGAAAATTCCTGTACATCTATGAGAATGGGAAGAAGGATAGGGGAGCTTTCAGTTGTCTGGCATTACTTGTAGCTTGGAAGGTAAGTTTGTCTATATCAATACAGAAATACATTGCTACTGCTAATATCCCTAGTAGCTCTTATAAACATGAAGCTGTCATTTTGATCTCAATCTTTCTGCATCTTTGCCTATGTCTCACTTGGCTCAGAACATGAATAGGGAATTGAATCATCACAGCTATGTCAATCCTGCAAGCCCCAAGACAAACACAGGAAGGAGAAAACATACCTATTTTGAAGTAGTTGATCATCTCCTAGTGACAGGATTACAGCTACAGTACTGTTTTTCTTATCCATCGGCAAGAAAAATATGATAGAAATTGGCCCATTTAGTTAGGTCATGTTGTGACCTAACTTTGTATGTATGGCAATTCTTTTCCTAGGTATGAGGAATGGCCATTTTAGATAGTGGGTTTCTACAGAGGTCTTCCAAGGAGTGAGCTTTGTATGGAACTTGAATAGATACATGTCATCTTCAGATTTAAAAATATCAGTTTAAATAAAGGTGCGCTATGTCTAATTATATCTGTTAATATTTTGGAGCTTTGCTAAGATTGTCAAAATGGTGTGATGACAATCTTAATGATTAACTATCCATGATCATTAAAGAAATAGGTATTATTCCCACATGATGTAATATAAAGCTTAACATATTGAATGGTGTTTATATATTTTATGATCCCATATAACCTATGTGAAAACTTGGAGATGCATTTACATTTGCCATTTTCAGTATCATCTGTCGATGTTTGCTGAGGCTCAGTTTGGTAGTGAGATTTGCTCATTTTATACTAGCAAATTGTATGTGCAAACCTCTGACAGTGTTTCTCTTGAAACAGCATATGGAGGCTGTGCCTATTCATATTGTATTTCATTTATTATCTCACACAATCAATGTCACCTTCATTTCTTGATAACAGTGCCTCAGTTCTCTTTCTTAACCTCCTACATCGGTTTTATAACATGATTTATTCATGATAATAGATCCTGTTAACATTAGCTCTCTTTCAGGCTATGATAATGTTCAAATATGGTTTTATATTTCATCCCATGTCAACTATTATTAAAATTTTCTATATAGTAATTATGTTGTGTAGAGTTTAAACCAACATACTTCCTGTTTTCTGATTTTCTGTTTCCAATATGTGGTCCCTTCATCAATATCATCAATCAGTATCAACTCAGTTGTGTTAGAAATGGAAATGATCCGCCTTGCCACAGACCTATTTTCTCTTAGATGAGGACTGGGAATCTGAGTTTTAACAAACTCAGGTAATTCTGATATATGTTAGAGCATAGACACAGATTTATGCACACTATGAAACTCACTATATTCTGATTTTCTAAAGGGAAATCATGAAGAAGAAAGTTCATCTTAGGCCTCATTAAATAATTTCTGTTGGTGAATATTAAAAAATATTTCCTTATATGAAGGTATTATTGCCAGTTTATTCTAATGTGTAGACTATAAAGATGCAACTTGAAAAAGTCTCAAACATACTAAGGAATGATTCAACATCTAAGGAAATAGATTAATGTAATGCTTAGGAAGCTCTTCTAGTTCTATTAGCATGTAGATGTGTGTAATAGAAAAAATAAGCAAATAGTTTAAAATACCCAATGTTTTAATTTTGTGCAAGAACATAAGAATAAATTCTTAACCATGAACTAAACTCTAAGCCTAATAGGAGTGTTTTTTCTATTTTAAAATTATTCAGTCTCTTCTGCTCTTGTATAATGGACATGACTCTTACTAACTCTATAAATAATAGAAATAATGAGCCCTTTCATTGAATTTCACCCTTTCAAAGTCATTTAATCTAATCACCAACTCTCTCACAAAGGCTCTATGAAATCGGTAGATATTTTTGACTCTGATTCTTCCTGGGGTTTAGCTGCCTTCTGATTGAATATGTGATAGGAAATTCCTTTAGAGGGTCATCTTGTACTTCTAAGAGCATAGTATAAAAGAAACATTTTTCCCCCCTGTTACAGAAAGACTGAGGCAGAAGAATTGAAAGCAATTTGTCTGTTTTAAGTGAATGCAGGATCCTCACAGCCTAGGAAGATCAGGGTCATCCAGCCAGTGGGCACAAAGGTGGGACCAAGGCATTGTGCCCTGCCCTTCCTCGGGGCTGACACCTTGAAGTCTTGCTTGCATTGTCTTCTCACAGTCACCTTAGGGGACGCTGGCTGCAATTGCTCCTGCTTAACTGCAGACTTCTCTGCCATATGATCTCTCCTGGCCCCCTGGAATAACAAAAAACTTTCAATCTTATCTCACACTGTGAATAACTGAGTGTCATATGGTGGTAGTAATTGGGAAAAATGACTCAAATACTTCCCAAATTTGCAAAGTATTCATTGCCAGTTTTAGGACCCCTGCTCTTTAAGTGTTCTGGAGTATGCTTTTTAAAGCAACTATTCTCTCTGGCTATTGGACTGTGAACAAATTTTCTATTTTAAATCTGTTTTCATTTGGTTAAAGAATTTTGGAAGAGAGAAGAGTAGAGGAAAGATCAAATTGGTTGAGACAACTTTATATTGAATATACTTAAGTACTTATTACTTTGAAAATGTCCATGTTTTTAAACTGCAAAAATAAGCAATTCAGGTTCTAATATTTTAAAAGAATAGATCTATTTAAAAATTGTTATAATAAAAAATAGTATGTTCAATTTCAGTATCTTTGAAATTGCTTCCCATATTTATACCTGCTAAATTCAGTTTTAAATTAAATATTACCCCAGTTACATAAATAAGTATCATCAATGGAATATTTAGATATTTTTATATTTTAATAAAGAATCAAATAAAATGGACTTATTTAGTTATTATTAAAAATTAAATTAATTCATCCATAATTAATGAGTGGAAGTTAACTCATTGTCAAGATAATTTATCATTAGAACTGGTTACCAACGTGGTATTCAACCTTAAGTTTAAAGGTTTCCTGAAATTTCTTCAAGTTATGACACATAACATTTTTAGATGCTTTAAAAATTTTTGTTCTTTGAGCATCCAGATATTGTTCACTGTCTTTTTTTTTTACTTTTGCTGATGTGATTCTATGATTTAGAATTTCTCCATTTTCAAATGAATGCAAAATATTTTTAGCTCCAAGTAGATAACAACATTGGAAAATAAAAACTAACAGGATACAGGTCTAACTCATAGGAAATTATAACAGGTATTTGAAGAAATAGAAGAGTCACTATACCAGACTTTCCACCTCTTTAAAGATTCTCTCCAGTTGTCAGAACCCACAGGAATGTTCCCCTGATTCTGAAAGGGTAGTTTGGTTTTATCTCTGTGAAATCATTTACTGCATCTGCACATTTGTTTTGTTTTATACTGAGGACTGAACTCATGAATATTCTAATTCTTAGCTAAACCCCTAGCCCTTTTTATTTTTATATTGAAACAGGGGCCCACTAAGTTGCTAAGGGCCTCATGAAGTTAAGGCTGGCCTCAAATCTGTAATCCTCCTGTCTCAGCTTCCCAAGTACTAGATTTACAGGTATGTACCACCATGTCTGGCAATCTGTGTCTCATTCTAAAAAACAAAGTTAAAACCAAAAGATGCTTAAAGTAACCCCAGTTTATGACTCTTTTTTCTCTTTTTTTAAGTGTCTGGAGATTGAAATAAGAGGCATTCTACCTCACTTACAAACTCAGAATTTTTTAATTTTTTTTCTTTTTGAGATGGTGTCTTGCTAAGTTGCAGAAACTGGTCTTAAATCTGAGATCCTTCTGGCTCAGCCTCTCTAGTTCTGGGATTATAGGCATATACCATTGCACCCAGCTTGCATCCTAGTGTTATCTACATCACCAGGGTTTTATGAGTCTTCCGGGTTACAATCTGTACCTGATTATTTTTCCTTACTGTTTTTCTTCTCTTTTAACTCTCAAGTAAAATGTGTTAAAACATTTGTAACCATGACTTAAATGCACACATATAAACAGCCAATTAGAAACAGTGATAGTTAGGCATAGTGTTCAATGTTGGGGGTAGGGCAATAAAAAAGGTGATTATATTCTTAGACCCCTCTGCAAGTGGAGAAAATTTGGAGATGGTTTATTTCAATTCTCCATGAACCCTCAGATTTAGAAACAAATGAAGTTAAGAGAAGTTAAATGACTTTCCTTGTGATGTAAAGTTAGTCAGTAGTATATTTTTTTTTTGTGTACTTTATAACCTTTTGACTTTTTTTTTTTTTTTTTTTTTTTGCGGTACTGGGGATTGAACCCAGGGGCATTCTACCTCTAAGCTATACCCCCAGCCCTAATTTTTTATTCTTTATTTGGAAACAGGGACTCACTAAGTTGCAGAGTGCCTCACTAGGTAGCTGAGGCTGGCCATGAACCGGGATCCTCCGGTCTCAGCCTCCCAAATGCTGGAATTACAAGCGTGCGCCACCATGCCCGGCTTCTTTATAACCTTTTGAGTCAATAATAAACTAATCATAAAAGGCAGATTAATATCAGTCGCTAAACATTATTAGATAATTAAATTTTATAAAATCAATGCTTTTTTTCCCACTTGGCACAGTTGTTAGCTTTGTAAATTTGCCTGTTTTATACAAGTAGAATTATATTTGTGCTTTGGCTTTAAACTCACAAACCTGGTTAGAAAATGGGTTGTGACATATGAAAAGGTGTGTGTGTGTGTGTGTGTGTGTGTGTGTGTGTGTGTGTGTGTGTCTGACTATCCTCTGGTTAGCCTCTCAGAAAATGGTGAAACATAGTTTGTAACATCATTGCACAATAATCCATGCTATAGACTATGTAGGAAATAGTATTATGTGTATCAGAGCCATATGAGTCCAATAGGGTGCACACAGCAAGTCATCTTTGCAAAGCTACTGCTCAGCAGGATGGCTTTGCAAGGATATGGATGACACCGTTTTTTTTTCTTCTCCTGTGGACAAAGAGCTTGTCACCTCTTCAATACATTCATACTCCTCTGCATGGGGTTGTGCGGTCTATGCTGATTTTCAAACCTTAACCTGAAAAAAGAATCCCTTTAGAAATACCTCTTATTGTGATTATTTTTGAGAGAAGTTTTCAAGTGGAATTTAATAGTGACTCATAGTCCTTGCTAACAGCTTACTCTTCCTTTTTATATTAAAGATACACCTTATCCAAAAGACTATGTGTGTAAATTACATTACCTATTTTTGTCTTTCTCCTCTGAGTCAATAACCATTTATGCTCAATATTCACTAGAAAACAAATTTTCTGTTAATATTTACTACAGATTCTTTTCAGAGTACAGTTTTAGCAGCTTTCCACATGCAAAGTAAGTCTCTTCAAACAATTTATTCACTACTTTATTCAACTTTTTAAGGTTCAACCAGGGGCCAGATAGTCATTTCACTGGCATATATGTGAGGCTTCATAGGTATTTAATAAAGTTGAAATGCTGTGAATGTCATCATCATCATTTCTCAAGTGGTTAAAGTTTTATTTACCCCTCCCTCCCTTCCTTTCCCTCCCTCCCTTCTTCCTTCCTTCCTTCCTTCCTCCCTCCTTCCCTCCCTCCCTCCCTTCCTTCCTTCCTTTCCAGCAAGAATACTTCATAGATGGCATCATGAACCTCCATCATGGGCACATTAATGCAAGATTTCTCTTTTTTAGCAATGTTAGTAGCCATGGATGCTCATCATTTGATTCATTAAGTCACCAGACACTGTAAAATCATTGCATGCTAACTAATTTGTTCTTTCATCTTGTGTTATAACAGAAATGTGTCCTCATCAAATTTTGACTGTTCTTAAGTATACTTTCTAGGGGAAAATCAAAATAAGTGTTCTGTTTCCCCACCTTTGCTTTCCAGTTTTCATGACAATGCTTTTATTTCCTAGCATTTAAAATTTGACCAGTGTGGTGTTTTTCCCTCCTATCATCGTGAACTGATGGGCTTAAATATATTTAATGTGTTATAATTCATTATATTTATCTTATTATCTTACTAGTATTCAAATACTTCTCTCTGGCTCAATGGGGAACCTTTAACATGGCTCCTTTAGACAGATGCTAGACATCTTTAATGGCTTTCTTACTTTCTGGTTTAACTGGATATTCCAAGGTAATTTTGAATGTATCTTAATCCAGAGCAAGAATCTAACATTTCTCCAGTGAAAACTAATTTCTTTTATAGAGAAATTGTATGTAGCAATAAAAACCAGGGAGCTTGCTGTGTTCATTGATATAGAGTATTCATTTTTACTAAGCATTTTCAGTAGATACATACACAGGATCAGTATCATCTACCTATCAATTGCTTAGCTAATAATAACCTCATGAATTAATATTCATGGTTCTAGTTCAGCAGGATTTTTATTTAACCATCTTACAACTCTATGTCCTTTCTCCTAATACAGTAAAATCTGCCTTCAATGTTACCACCAACATGATTTATCACTTGCCTTATCTACCCTATGCCAACTGCAGTCTTAGCATATAATACCAATACTACAATCAAATGCATACTTACTAAAAGTTTCATTTTTTAGTTATTTTAGTTCTTACTAAGGGGTATATTCTGTGAAGGATATATAATTAAACTACCATGGCTTCAAATTAATTAGAATCTTTTTTCTCTTTGTGCTTTGTACCACCATCTGTTCAATATTTAGGGACTATTTCTTAAGATTTCATTTTGTTTTATAATTAGAAGATACATTAATATTTTCAATATAAACAAGAATAATTATTTAAAGGACTTTAGTTTTTTCCTTCCCATAACCTCCACCCCACACCCTTTCTCTCATTTTATATAAATACTTTAAAAATGTATGATTTATCCAGATTTATATAATATTAGGAATTGATTACATATACTGCTATAATTTGTTTCTTAGATAAATAGTAGCAACTAATGTATACTTAAACTTTTATTTATTTATTTATTTTTTGGCGGTACTAGGGATTGAACTCAGGGGCATTCCACCTCCAAGCTATACCCCCAGCCCTATTTTTTATTTTGAAATAGTATCTCACTAAGTTGTGGAGTGCCTCACTAGGTAGCTGAGGCTGGCCACGAACCTGGATACTCTGGTTTCTGCCTCCCAAATGCTGGGATTACAAGCATGCACCACCATGCCCAGCTAACCTTTGATTTTTTATTGAACAGTAAATTCTAGAGACAACTCTTAAATACTATTTATAGGAATTCCTTATTTCTTTTCAGTCACAGAATACTTCATTGTGTGAGTGTTCCAGATACCTCAAGTAATTCCATATATTAATATTTAAATTACTATTAAGTTTCTTTTTCTGATACTTTGATAGTGATAGGGAAAAAAATCAGTAATTGAAAATATGATTATTGAAGTCCAAAAGTGGGAAATCTGCTACGACAAGAGACCAAAATTCTTCAAATACAAAAACATGAAAGTAAGAGAAAATAACATATGAAGATATAGATTAAAAGAGAATTAAGAGCCAGGTGTGGCAGTGTATGCCTGTAACCTCAGTACTTGGGAGGCTAAGATAGGAGTATTGCAGGTTCTAAGGTAGCCTCAGCTACTTAGTGAGGCCCTCCACAACTTAATGAGTCCCTGCTTCAATATAAAATAAAATAAAATAAAATAGGACTGGGGGTATAGCTCAGAGATAAATTGCCTCTGGGTTCAATCCCCAGTACCATTAAAAAAGAAAAAGAGCTAAGAAGTATTCTAGCAATTCTAATGTGTGTTCTTTATTTAGGATCTCAACATAAATGATGGCAAAAAACTATTGTAGACTTGGTGTTTGATAATATTAAAGAATTATTTTTATTCATTTTAGGTATGGTAATAGCATTATCATTATGTTATACTGCCACAGCTCCTTAATAGCTAGATCTTGAGCAAGGCTCAGTCCACTGGAGTCCTGCAAGGCAGATGATTCCAAAAGTAGGAATGTGTGGCATATCCCACTTTGCGTTATTATATTCTGGAAATTTGGGGTATTTTGGGTTTTGCCTTTATATTAATTATAAAGAAAAACTTACAAACATGTGGCCTGACAGATACTGATCTCTTAGCTGAAAAAAAAAAAAAAAAAAAAAAAAAA
>PVLC010050390.1:0-10125 GCA_004027655.1 Graphiurus murinus | reverse complement strand
AAAAAAAAAAAAAAAAAAAAAAAAAAAAAACACATTTTGTAAGATAAAGAAGGAAGTTTTATAAAGATAAATGAAAAAGGCAATCAGGAAGATATAGCATTTATTAACAAAATTGTATCCTAAAATAGAACTCCTAAAATAGGAAATTCATTAATAGTAGACAGAGACTTCAATAACTTGGTCTCTATAGTGACAGTACAAATAGAAAAAATCAACAAGGAAATAGAAAACTGGATAGCAGAATAAACTATCTGGACCAGTAGACACCTATGAAACATTTTACCCCGTTATGTTAGAGTAGAATATATACTCTCCTCAAGATAACTTGGAATATTTACAGGACAAAGCATATGTTAGGTCACAAATAGAGACAAGAATTTGAGAGGATGGAAATCATATAAAATAAATGCTCTAATCAAAATGGGAGAAAACAAAAAAATCAAAGCAGAAGGAAATTTAAGAAATTAACAAATATATAGAAGTCAAACAATAACCAACAAGTCAAACTATTTTAAATTATCTTTTCACATTTTTTTCCTGTCTCTCCCATTAGAATTTAACCAATGGTTAATACAATTTCAGCCACTATCAGAGCAGAAACCAGAGCCTAGGTTAGTTGGATGTTATGTGTATTGCATTTTAAAATGTGTGTACATTTCTTTAATATTATTTCTTGGATTTCATAAAAAGCTTGTGAAGGCATTTCACCAAAGAGACACAATTTGAGAGTATGCTCATTAGAAAAACTTCAGATCATTGCAATAATTTTAAAGCTTACATCTTATCCTTTTCTGTATTTTTTTTTCAGGAATGCGGTCAAAGAACATGGAAAACTTTATGCCATTTATGAAACTAGGTGAGTCTGTGATGTCCACATTTAATCATTCAAAGGCTTTTGCTTCCTACCCGTGGTACAAATCTTCATTGTCATTGGGATGCAAAGCTATGGCATGTCTCACTGTTTGGATCTTATCTTTGCAACAACTACCAAAATTCTTCTAAGAGATATGTAGAGACTACACAGTAATGATTATCAAATAGTATCACCCTAGCCGGGCGTGAGGCTGAGACTGGAGGATCCGGGTTCACGGCCAGCCTCAGCTACCTAGTGAGGCACTCCGCAACTTAGTGAGACTCAGTTTCAAAATAAAGAATAAAAAATAGGGCTGGGGGTATAGCTCGGAGGTAGAATGCCCCTGAGTTCAATCCCCAGTACCGCAAAAAAAAAAAAAAAAAAAAAAAAAAAAATAGTATCACCCTGTATAATTTTTCTATAATTTTAAATGGAATTTCACTGAATTCTCATAGGGCATGTGATGCTATGCCTTACTGTATCCAAGTTTTCAAGTGCATGCATTAGCACTAGCAGAAGCTCCAGAAATCTTTATTTTACCCATTCAGAAAGGTTTCCCAGGAAGGTAAGGCTTGTCCAAGATCACACGCTGCTAAGTAGAGTTAGGAGAAGAACATATATCACTTATCTTGGTAAGTATGTTTCATATTGCCCTAGGTTGTTTGGAAAACAACTATCCAGTGATTCTGTGTAGATAAAATCACATTCTCCACCTGATATTCTCTTGGAAAGGAATGATTGACAACAAAATGTTCACTTGCAATATTGCTATGTTTTTTAATATTACTAAGCCCATAGTTTGCATTAAGTTTTCCTCTTCATGTCTTACATTGCATGCATTTTGACACAGGTCCAACGATGTGTCAGACCATTATAATGTCTACACATCGAACACATGTCTACGCGTCAAACATTATAAGGTCTACCATTATAGTATCATACAGAGGAGCTTCGCTGCCTTAAAACCCTCCGTTCTCAACCTTCCTCGCCCTCCCTCATTCCTTTGAGAACAGCTTATCCTTCAACTCTTCATCATCTTGTCTTTTGCAGAAGTCACAGAGTCAGAATCCTTGAGTAGGCAGACTTTCCAACTGGGTTTTTTTCTTTTTTTAAATTTAATTTAATTTTTAAATACTTTTATTGGGGCATTATAGTTTCACATCAAAATGTATTTTTTGTTCACAGTGATAATGGCATACATGCACATGTATTTTTGTGGTTTGATCACTCATTTTCTTTTCTATTTTATTTTTGAGATGGGATCTCACTATGCTGCCCAGGCTGGTCTTAAACTTGGGGGCTTAAATGATCCTCCCACCTCATCCTCCTGAGTTATATTGTTATAACCAGACATTAATTATATATATGGTTAATTATATATATATATATATACAAATGAGCTACATTTACATCATATATTTTATGTGTATATATCTACAAGTATATAGAGAAAAAGAGAATATACATTATAGTATATAATACATATTATAATATGTAGTTATACATTCTCATCTTCTCTCTATATATTGTAATTACATATTATAAAATATAATAAAGTGAATATATATTGTAACTTCTTCTATAAGGATGTACCAGTATTTACTTGTGTGTTCACCTACTGAAGGGCCTCTTACCTGCTTTAAGGTCCTGACAGTTATGGATACAGTCACTGTAGGCACTCTTGTGCAGATTTTTGGTGTGGACATGAATTCTGAACCCGAATCAGTAAATACTAAGGAGTAACTTTCCTGGATCAAATGGCACGCTTATGTTTAGTTTCGTAAGAAATTGCCAGTCTTCCAAAGTGGCCACACCACTCTGCATTTAAGTCAGCAAAGAACGTGAGTGCCTGTGGATCCGCCCCCCATCCGGGGTGTACAGTTGCCGGTATTTGGATCTGGCCTTTCTACTAGTGCAAGGTGATGTCTCACTGTGGTGAAAATTTGCAATTCCTTGAGGAGGTGAGGCATGGAGCATGTCTCCATATGCTTTCTTGTCACCCTGTATCTTCTTTGCTGAGGTATCTGTGCAGGTCTTTCATCCGTTTTTAGCTTGGTCATTTGTTCTCCTATTTTTGGTATATTTTGGAGGCTAGTACTTCATCAGCTATATGTTTACAAAGCTTTTCTCCCCGTTTGTGGCTTATCTTTTCACTTTTTAAAAAAAGTGTATTTCACTCTTGAAATCCAAACTTATCAAATTCTTTTTTTGTTTCCTTTCTTGGACTGTGCTTTCGTGTTGTATCCAAGAAGTCAACACCAAGGGCAAAGTCACCTATCTTTACTCCTATATTATCTTCGAAGAGTTTCCACTTTTGCATTTTATACTTAGGTCTATCATTCATTCTAATTTAATTTTTGTGAAAGTTGTTAAAACCTGTATTTTATAAGTAAATGCTTCTATTTCATCATTTGTTGATGAAACTATCCTTTATCAATTTACCTTTGCTCTTTGACTAAAGATAAGTTGGCTTTATTTGCGCCTTAGTGGGAGTCTATCTACGGGCTCCCAATCCACTCCCCTGGATTCTACTTATTTACTTTTCCTCCAGAAACCACACTGTCGTGCTTATGGTGGCTGTACAGCAAGTCTGCAAGTCAGTAAGGTCAGACTTCTGACTTGTTCTTCTCCTTTAATATTATTTTGGTGATTTGTGATCTTTTGCCTGTCCATATAACTCTTAGAACCAGTGTGTCAATGTTTATAAAGTAGCTTGCTGAGATTTTGATTGGTATTGTGTTGAATTTACAGATGGAGTTAAGAAGAACCAATATCTTGACAATACTGAATCATCTTATTTAGGAACAGGGACTATTTCTCCACTTATTGACACCCTCTTTGATTTGTTTTCCATCAAAGTGGTAATTTTATAGTTTTCCTCATATAGTGTTTGGATGTATTTGTCACATTATCCCTGTGTATTTCTTTTTTATGCTAATGATTTAAAAGCATTTTAGTTAGGCTGTTTTTCATTGTTTACTATAGAAATTACACTAGACCTTTTTATTAGCTTAATGTGAAATACTTTTCACTATTCAGGAAATTATTATTATTACTAACTTTAATTCTACATACATTTTAAATCCCATACTACTATTATATTAGTATTGGTAGTGTGTTGTACACATTCACTATTGAGTTAGAATCACCTGTTCACCATTAACATTATTTTTCTTTTCCTACAGGACCATGTTTCACTTAGCAATTCTATTTGTCTACTGAAAGGACTCTTTTGTTGTATCTCTTTCTGCAAATGTGCTGACGACAATCTTTCTAAGTCCCCTGCGGGCCATGGTCTCATATATCTCTATCTTTTCTTCAAAAGTGAAAGATGCTTTCAATGAGTGTAGACTCCATTGTTGGCACCTGTTTTTTCCTATCACTTCAAAGATGTCCTTTCTCTGTCTTTATGCTCCTGTTCTATTAAGAAAGCTACTGTCAGTCTGACTGCTGATCTGTAATTTCTCCATTCTGGGGATGTGTTTACAATTTTGTTCTTGCTTTCCAAATGTTTCACTGAGATGGGCTTAAGTGTGATTGTCATTTTGTTTAAACTGCTTTGGGGTTATATTTTTTGTGAATCTGTGACTTATTCTCTTTTATTGATTTTATAAATGCTTTAGCCATTATCTCTTCACCATTATAGTTGTTCTCCCTTTCTGAAACTTTAATTTAAACTGGTACACTGATTTTACCCAGGGTTTGTATATTTTCTTTTCTCTCTTCCCCATGCTTTCTCTGGCTCTTTCTTAGTGTTCCAACTTCTCAGTAAATATTTCTCTCTTTCTGTTTATCTCATCTGCTGTCTGGCCCATATGGTATAGTCTTAACTTATCACTGAGTTTTTCAGTTCTAGAATTTCCCTGTATGCTATGGTTGTATTTTTATTGCTTAATTTATTGGCTCTAGATCCTGGAATGTTTTATAATTTTTTAATAATGCCAGATAGGTGTATTAAAGTGTAAAACCCTCAGATTAGCATTGTCCAATAGAACTTTCTATAGTGATGGAAGTGCTCTTGTGTGTATATCACCCAATAATGGTAGCATCTAGACGCACACTGGTTTTGAACCCTTGAGATATGACCCATGGATGGAAGAAGTAATTTCCCATTCTATTCATTTTTCACAAATTTAAATGTAAATGGTTAGAATATTGGACAGCCCAGCTCTAGATAAAATTCATTGTTCAGCCAAGTATATTACATGTGGCAATGCTCTGTTTGATACTTTTTCCACCAGAGAGGATATTCTTTAGCTCTATGCAAACAGCTAGAGTGTAAGGAGCTCACTTTATTTTTCTGTTTTTTTTAATTATTATTATTATTGGTATGGTACTGGAGACTAATCTCAGGGGTACTCGACCGTTGAGCTATATCTTCATCCTTTTATACTTTTTTGGTACTGAGGATTGAACCCAGGGGTGCTCTACCTCTGAGCTACATCCTCATCCTTTTTTTTTTTGTAATTTTGTAAAAGAAACTGGCTGAATTGCTGAGACTGGCCTCAAACCTGTGATTCTCCTGTCTCAACCTCCCGAGTACTGGGATTATAGACGTGCTCCACCATGCCCAGCTTTTTCTGTTCCCTGTTTTTCTTAGTTTGCATTCCTCCGGGGTCACAGATGAAGCCAAGTGAATTGACCATGATGTTCCCCAGCTGTCTGCCTGTGAGCTCCAGTTGGGGTCTTCTTAGAAAAGCGAGAGAGTTGGTGGTCATCCTGTTATTACCTGCTGTATGCTCAGCTTCTCCGCCTTGCGACCTGCGCCGCTGAGGAACTGGTGAGTGCCTCAGGAGAGCAACAGGTCAAACCCTTGGACTCGTTTCTCTGTGCTTCTCTTTTGTCGGAGGCTCTTGACCTCTCACATACCGCTTGTTTGTCAGCTCTGATCCTCAATTTTTATCCCATTAACCCTCTGAACACTCTTTTCGGCCTCAACGCCCCTGAGCAGCTGCCTCCTGCTCACCTCCTCAGCCTCTGCCCTGTATGGCTAATGGATCAGCAGTGGGGCTGCCTCTGGACAGACCCTGAGATAAACATTAGAGTAAGAGTAATTTAGTGGGGCGGGGGGCGGGGGGCGGGGGGCGAGGACACAGGTAGTGACACAGGGAAGCGATCTACAAAAGGGAAAGCAGCTAGTAACAGTTGGGCCGTTAAGCCAGTTCCCACAATAGGCAGATGGAGCTGAATTCTCCACCATTTGGTGCAAAACATACTTCTCAAATGGACCCTGCCCATTGAGGAGGAATATAATGGAGGAATTTAATGGGGATTTTATTTTGTTTTGTTTTACTGGGGATTGAAACCTAAGGGTATTCTACCTCTGAGTTATACCCCCAGCCCTTGTTTATTTTATTTTTCTTATTTTTATTTATTTTTAATTTTTTGCATTACTGGGCATTAAACTCAGGGGCATCCTACCACCAAGCTATATCCCCAGCCCTATTTTATTTTATTTTATTTTATTTTATTTTATTTTTTGGCAGTACTGGGGATTGACTCAGGGGCATTCTACCTCAAGCTACACCCCCAGCCCTACTTTTTATTCTTTATTTTGAAACGGGATCTCACTAAGTTGTGGAGTGCCTCACTAAGTAGCTGAGGCTGGCCAAGAACCTGGATCCTCCTGTCTCAGCCTATTTATTTTGAAAGAGGGGTTCTCACTAAGTTGCCCAGGCTGGCCTCAAACCTGTGATCCTCCTGTCGCCACCTCCCAAGTACTGGGATTACAGGCTTGTGCCACCATGCCTGGTTGAATTTAACATGTCTTTATACCAACTCTCAAGGCTAGCTTGGGTACAACAGCAGTGTCAGTATTGGCTACTACCCTGACCCCATGTGCAGGCCGCCACTGTTAGAGCAGCCTTCCATGTTTCTCTAAACATCCAAACTAGTAGACACTAAGATGCGCCAACAGGGGGAAGCGGGCTGAAGCTCACCAAGAAGCTGGTGGAGCAAAACCACCACAGCACAGGCTCATCCATCACCATGCATCGGGTTTCTTTCCAGGATTTTGGGCATTCAAGTCATCTGAATAACTGTCATCACACACACACACACACACACACACACACACACACACACACACACGTGCGCCCACCATTTTCGTTCTTTTATTGGCTTATTCTAAGTAGGAGGTTTGGTCTCCTGAAAGCGATTCAGACATAGATGACAGTGGAAAGTTAGGTTGCTATATTTTAGATACTAAAAGTATTCTACTGAATGATTTATGTGTCTGGACACTAAAAATATCTTGTATTGATTTGGGATTTGGATACCTGGGATCCAATTGGTACCAGTTAAGTTGAAGTAATTTTAGAAACCATCAAGCAATTTAGAAAAACACAAAACAAACAAACAAACAAAAAATGACTTTGCTTGGTGTATTGTAATTATACATCATAGTGAGATTGAAAGTCAAACAAATATGCACACAGGACTTGGTGTGTTTGGCTTCAGATCCCACCCAGCTGCCCACCCTGCCCTGTACCCAACAGTGGGACAGGTGGTGGCATAATTTGAACTGGTTCTTTCATTAGTCCTCCTGTTTCTCCTCTCCACCTCCCTCCCTCCCTCAATCCCCTTCCAATATTCTACTGCTCACTGGTCTCAAGTGTCTGGAATCTCTTCTGTTTTCTATTTTCTCTTTAGCTTCCAACCTATGAGAGAAAACATTCGACCCTTGACTTTCTGAGACTGGCTGCTCTCATTTGACATAATACTCTCTAGTTCCATCCATTTTTCTGCAAATGATGTTTGTTCTTTATAGCTGAGTAAAATTCCATTGTGTGTGTGTGTGTGTGTGTGTGTCTGTGTGTCTGTGTACTGCCTTTACATTATCCATTCCTCTGCTGATGGACATGGGTCCGCTAGACACTCATTTCCTTATTTTAAAAACATGAGTCCTTATTTTCCTTATTTAAGAAACATGAGTCCACTCAAAACTCATTTTCTTATTTAAGTGCGATACTGATAAGTGATTTAAAAAATTTTTTTTTTACTTACAAGGGTCTTCTACTGCATGTGTTATTTTTTTCATATGTGATTATATATGAAAAATGAAAGAAGCAAACTAAAAATACTTGTCCAGTATCATCCATGCACCTAGTTCATTAGTGAAATTACTTTGAAAAGAAAATGGAGACATGCTCAGGAAGAGGGAGATCTCACCCTGGTCCGTATTATTTCTGCTTGCAGAAGTTGAATGTGTTTGGGTTCCATTCCAAACCACACCAGTGCCCGGTGGCTGGAAGATCGTGACCCCAAACTTGCTAGAGCTCCATTTCTCTCTGGGGGTTGCTGGTGTCAATCCTCAGGCTCCCTGCAGTGCGGACTGCATCCTGGCTGAGTTTTCTCACCGAATGACCAGTGTCAGTGCATATCTTCATGGGTGTCTCTGAAGACAGACAGACAGACAGACAGACAGACAGACAGACACACACACACACACACACACACACACACACACACACTTAACTCTTTCCCTGTTCCCCAGACAGCTGCCCACTGCCTAGCAGGACAGGTCAGCATGGAGTGTGCCCAGCAACAAAATGATGATCAAGACTCAAAGCAAAGCCAAGAGTGTCTACGTCAGAGGCCCCTGCCCTGTTGAGTGAGGAAATGTAGATTAAGGAAGGAGGAGTTTGGTGGATCAATTGTCACAGAGCATTTTTTTTTTTTTTTTTAGGAGCACTGGGGATTGAACCCAAGGGCACTCTGCCTTTGAGATGCACACTGAGCCCTATTTTATTTTATGTTATTTTTGTTGTTTTAAAGCAAGTTCTCCCTAGGTTGCTGAGAGTATCACTAAGTTGCTGAGGCTGGCCTCCATCCTGCAATCCTCCTGCCTCAGCCTCTCAAGTACTGGAATTACAGGTGCATGCCACCATGCCCAGCATCACCAGGTATTTTTGATTACACATACTATTAGTAACAATGATTTAGCCAGGTGTGGTGACACATGCCTGTAATCCCAGTTCTTGAAAGCTGAGACTGAAGGATGCCAAGTTCCAGGTCAGCACCCTGTAGTTTAGTGAGATCTTGCTTCAAAATAACAAATAAAAAGGACTGAAGGTGTAGCTCAGAGGTTGAAAGCCCTTTGATTTGATACTCAGTACCACACACACACACAAAAAAAAAGATGAAAATAATTCAACACCGCCCATACACGCATTATGTTCTTTTTATTTTTTAATTTTTAATTGGTGCAGTGTAATCATACATCTTTGTGAGGTACAAACTGGTAGAGGCATACATGCACAAATCTCTCTTTTAACCCTTCCCCAATTTCTGCCCCATCCCCTCCTCTCTCCCTCCTTCTTATGTTCGGCTTAGTGATTGACTTTGATGTATTTGTGAATGTATATCATATGCATTAGGGTGTTTCCCTCCCCTCCCCATCACCTTCAGTTAGGTCATCTTCTTTGAGTTTTCACCTTCTTCGTCTAGAGTCCCTCCTGTGACCCACTTTCTCCCTAGCTTCCACATATTAGGGAGAGCATATGATTTTTTTTACTTTTGGTGACTGACTAATCTCACTTAACATAATGTTCTTTTTAAAATAGATTCCTGCAGGTGAGATTTTTTTTTAACATCAGAAAAAACTCAAATTCCCTCCCTCCAAGAGGGGGCCATCATACTGACTTCCTATGGAAACCCTTGAGCTAGACAAGGAGGAAGCTGGGGACCATAAAACCCTAGACCCTCCACCTAGGAGAGGACCTTGCCAGAGCAGCCACGGCCAGTCGGTGGGATGAAAGAGACCACAGGCAGAGGCCGGTGTGTGCCAACTTCCTTGGGACATGGCCGCTGGACTAGCTTCCCGCAGGGCAGAATCCAATTTCAGAGCAGCTTAACTAAATCCTGTAAGCAGAATAGTTAATGAGCAGCTTTGAACTCAAGTGGGGTATTTAGAGAACGAGTGTTGTTTCCAGGGAACAGAATCAAATGACCTGAGCCCGTCCTGAGTTTCTTTCCTTCCAAAACCCCTCATGCAACACAATAGATTCTTGACCACAGACACATTCGTATCTGTTGCACAACACCGAACTACCTCAGGGGCGATTTTAAAAAAATCAGAGACTTGGATGTCAGGCCGGAGACCTTGCAGCTACTTGAAGAAGGCATAGGTCCAACACTTCAACACATAGGCACAGGTCAAAACTTTCTCAACAGGACCTCAAAAGCACAAGCAACCCAAAGGAAGATCAATATATGGGATTACAATAAACTAAAGAGCTTCTGTGCAGCAAAGGAAACTATCAAGAACCTCA
>PVLC010050389.1:0-10128 GCA_004027655.1 Graphiurus murinus | reverse complement strand
ATTGGCCAGGCGGCGCTGGAAGATGCCTGGGAGTATATGGATAACCGCCCCTGCGCATTGTTTATCCTTGATGAGTCCGCCTGTATTCTCAGCCGCTGCGGCGATCCGCAGACCCTTGACCAGCTGGCGGCGCTGGGGTTTCGTGACGGTAGCTACTGCGCGGAAAGCATCATCGGCAGCTGCGCGCTCTCGCTGGCCTCCATGCTCGGGCAGCCGGTCAAAACGACGGGCGAGCAGCATTTTAAACATGCGCTGCACGGATGGTCGTTTAGCTCTACGCCGGTGTTTGATAACCATGGGCGCCTGTTCGGTTCCATTTCTTTGTGCTGCCTGATGGAAGAACAGGCTTCGCCGGACCTCTCCCTGACCCTGGCTATCGCCAGGGAAGTGGGCAACTCGCTGCTCACCGATAGCCTGCTGGCCGAGTCGAATCGCCACCTTAACCAGATGTACGGTCTGCTGGAGAGCATGGATGACGGGGTGATGGCGTGGAATGAGCAGGGTATTTTGCAGTTTCTGAACGTGCAGGCCGCGACGTTGCTACACCTTGATGCCCAGGCCAGCCAGGGGAAAAACATCAATGAACTGGTGACGCTGCCGGCTCTGTTGCGCCGGGCGATCAAGCACGCGCGCGGGCTGAACCATGTGGAAGTCACCTTCGAGAGCCAGCATCAGTTCGTTGATGCCGTCATCACGCTCAAGCCGATCGTCGAAGAGCAGGGCAACAGTTTCATCTTGCTGCTGCATCCGGTCGAGCAGATGCGTCAGCTGATGACCAGCCAGCTTGGCAAAGTGAGCCATACCTTTGAGCAGATGTCGGCTGACGATCCTGAAACCCGGCGGTTAATTCACTTTGGCCGTCAGGCGGCGCGCGGCGCTTTTCCAGTGCTGCTGTGCGGCGAGGAAGGGGTGGGTAAAGAGCTGCTCAGCCAGGCGATTCACAATGAGAGCGAGCGGGGTGGCGGACCGTATATCGCGGTTAACTGCCAGCTGTATGCCGACAGCGTCCTTGGGCAGGATTTTATGGGCAGCGCGCCGACGGACGAGGAAAACGGGCGTCTTAGCCGTCTCGAGCTGGCCAACGGCGGGACGCTGTTCCTGGAAAAAATCGAATATCTGGCGCCGGAGCTGCAGTCCGCGCTGTTGCAGGTGATCAAGCAAGGGGTATTAACCCGTCTGGATGCCCGGCGTTTGATTCCGGTGGACGTTAAAGTCATCGCCACCACTACCGTCGATCTTGCCAACCTGGTGGAACAAAACCGCTTTAGCCGCCAGCTTTACTACGCGCTGCACTCTTTTGAAATCGTTATTCCGCCGCTGCGGGCGCGGCGTAACAGTATTCCTTCGCTGGTCCACAATCGTCTTAAGAGTCTGGAGAAGCGTTTTTCCTCGCGGTTGAAGATGGATGACGATGCGCTGGCGCAGCTGGTGGCCTACTCCTGGCCGGGTAATGATTTTGAGCTGAACAGCGTGATTGAAAATATCGCCATTAGCAGCGAGAACGGCCATATCCGTTTGAGTAACCTGCCGGAATATCTCTTTGCCGAGCGGCCAGGCGCCGATGCGGGTTCCTCGCTGCTGCCCGCCAGCCTGACCTTCAGCGCCATTGAAAAAGAGGCCATCATCCATGCCGCCCGCGTGACCAGCGGGCGGGTACAAGAGATGGCGCAGTTGCTGAATATTGGCCGCACCACGCTGTGGCGAAAAATGAAACAGTACGATATCGATGCCGGCCAGTTTAAGCATAAAAATCAGGAGTAACCGGGCACCCAGCCTGACGCCGCGATGGTACTTGTTCGCGGCGTTAGCGATCGCTCTATCAGAAAGCCTGGCGGAAGATAGCGACAATCTCTTTCTCGTTACCCTTGCGCGGATTTGAGAAGGCGTTGCCGTCTTTCAAGGCCATCTCCGCCATATAGGGGAAGTCAGCCTCTTTAACTCCCAGCTCGCTCAGATGCTGCGGAATGCCGATATCGGAAGAGAGGCGGGCGATGGCGCAAATGGCCGACTCGGCGGCGTCCATGGTTGAAAGTCCGTGGATGTTTTCTCCCATAAATTCGGCGATGTCGGCAAACTTTTCCGGATTGGCGATCAGGTTGTAGCGCGCAACGTGCGGCAACAGAACCGCGTTCGCCACGCCGTGCGGCATATCGTACAGGCCGCCAAGCTGATGGGCCATGGCGTGAACGTAACCGAGGTTGGCGTTATTGAAAGCCATTCCCGCCAGCAGGGAAGCGTAGGCCATGTTTTCGCGGGCTTGCAGGTTGCTGCCCAGCGCGACGGCCTGGCGCAAGTTCCGGGCGATCAGGCGGATGGCCTGGATCGCGGCGGCATCGGTGACCGGGTTGGCATCTTTGGAAATATAGGCCTCCACGGCGTGGGTTAACGCATCCATGCCGGTTGCGGCGGTCAGCGGGGCCGGTTTGCCAAGCATGAGCAGCGGGTCATTGATGGAGACCGAGGGCAGGTTACGCCAGCTGACGATAACGAACTTCACTTTTGTTTGGGTGTTGGTCAGTACGCAGTGGCGGGTCACTTCGCTGGCGGTACCGGCGGTGGTATTCACCGCGACGATCGGCGGCAGTGGGTTAGCCAGGGTTTCTATGCCGGCATAGCGGTAAAGATCCCCTTCGTGGGTAGCCGCGATACCAATCCCTTTACCGCAGTCATGAGGGCTACCGCCGCCGACGGTGACGATAATATCGCACTGTTCTTGACGAAAGACCGCCAGGCCATCGCGCACGTTGGTGTCTTTTGGATTTGGCTCGACGCCATCAAAAACCACCACCTCAATACCGGCTTCCTGCAGATAGCCGAGAGTTTTATCCACCGCGCCGTCTTTGATGGCCCGCAGACCTTTATCGGTGACCAGCAGCGCTTTTTTACCGCCCAGCAGCTTACAGCGTTCGCCGACGACAGAAACAGCATTGGGACCAAAAAAGTTCACGTTTGGCACCAGATAATCAAATATACGATAGCTCATAATATATCTTCCTGGTTGGATTTATTATTTAGAGAAACCCTTCAGAGCCGTTTCGGCTAATAACATGTCCTGTTCGACGTTACCGCCGCTCACGCCAACGGCGCCGATGACTTCCTCGTTAAAAATAACTGGCAGGCCGCCGCCAAAAGGAATGATTCGCTGCTGGTTGGTGAGTTGTAATCCATATAGCGGTGCGCCCGGTTGGACTAACGCTGTAATTTGATGAGTGCCTTTTTGCAGGCCGCATGCCGTATAGGCTTTATTGAGCGCAATATCGCAGCTGGTTATAAATGCCTCATCCATACGCTGCATCAGGAGCATATTTCCGCCGCGGTCAACAACGGCAAAGACCACCGGCACGTTCATTTCAAGGGCTTTCGCCTCAACGGCAGTAGCCATTTCTTTTGCAGCCGCCAGCGTGATAGTGGCGATGTGTTTGATCTTATCCATAATCTCTCCTGTTAATATCCAGGGCTGGAACGCGATAATTATCGCAGGCACATATTTCAACTGCTGTTTGCGGGCTTATTCTCTCGCCGCAGGTTATTAAGTCAATAGCGAGAAAAATACTATCTAATTGAGTTTTTTATTACCGCAGGCTGTTTTTTGATAACGATCGTTTAGCTGTATCACAGTTTGTTATTAATCTTCTTTTGCATGTTTCATCATGGAACTTCTTTTTTTTAATCTGTGCCAGACTGGAACGAAATTAATTTGCTTAACTTACGGCTTTACATCTCTTTTTGCTGATTAACGGCGAGAAGAAGGCGAGTTTATCGATAAGCCGTCGCGCAGGGTGAAGTTTTTCTGCCTTTTTACTCATTGGGCATCGCACCGTGATGCGAGCGCGCGGCGTGGAGGGGAGCAAAACGCCGCATTAGTCGAGCAGAAAAGCGCCACGCAAGCGTTTAGCTGGGGCCTGAATCAAAGAAAGGCAACGATCTCTTTGATATCCCGACGGAGTTGGGTCCATATTATAAACATGTTCATTACGTGGTTAATTTTAAGGATAAGAGCATGCCAACAGCAATCGATAAAGCCCTGGATTTTATTGGTGGTATGAACACATCGTTACCGGTGCCGAATACTATGGATGAAAGTACCGCTAAGGGGATCCTGAAGTATTTGCATGAACTAGGTGTACCGGCCAGCGCTGCGCAGGTCACGGCCCGTGGTGAGAAGGAGGGGTGGAGTGCCGGGTTCACGCAAAAAGTAGCCGGATGGGCGGACAAAATTGCCTCTGGCAACCGCATTATTATCAAAAACCCAGAATACTTTACTGCTTATATGCGCGAACAGCTGCAGGCGCTGGCGTAAGCCGCCTGTCGCCATATTCACCATAAGACGTGGCGCTATACAGGAGCCGCAAAACGCAAAAAGGGCTGACGATTTCTCGCCAGCCCTTGCTGTATCTGGTGGCCCCTGCTGGACTTGAACTAGCGACCAGGTGATTAAGGACCATAACCTGACATAGTTCTCATTGTACGCTATTTTTTATTTTTTTTATTTATAATCAAATGGTTAATTTGATTTTTTGTTTCTGTCTGCTTGTCTCATTTCTCAACTGTCTTTCCTTACTTGAAGCAAAAATGGGCATTGCCTCAGGGGACGTTTATCCTCTGAAAGGTAACCTCATGGCCGCCAGGCATATAAGACGTTACTGGTCACAGTTGATGTATTGAAAGACAAGCGTGAGTATCTGATCCCACTGACTGAAAAGCGCAGGGTAGTTGAGTTCCGGGAGGAGTGGAGCAATAACTTTCAGCGGCAGCAGGAAAACAACGTTGTGAACTCGTTCGGAAGGAGATAAGGGCTTGTCAAAATATGAGCTAAATTCAGCAGAAGAGCGTTATCAGCCTGGGTCTGGAGATTTAGTACTGGCTAATAAGCTGGGTATTACTGATGACGAAGAAATGGAGACGCTGGAATCAGGCCTGTTATTGATGCTTTATGAACGGTTGTTTATCGAAGGTCAGCCTCCTTCTGTGCTGGCATTTGAGCACGTCAGTGGATGGCATCGCCAGTGGCTGGGGAATGTGTATGACTGGGCCGGAAAATTACGTCATGCTAACCTGGCTAAAGATGGTTTTCAGTTTGCTGCTGCCGACAGAATTCCACTGCTTCTCGATAGTTTTGATAAGCAATTTCTTTCCCGGTCTGCTGAGTTGAAATTCCTGGTTCGTCCGGAACTGGTTCGTTATCTGGCTGAATGCCACGTGGAGTTTATTTTGATCCATCCATTCAGAGAAGGTAACGGGCGTCTTTCACGACTGCTTTGTGATGTACTGTCGGTTGTGGCGGGTAAGGGCTTACTGGATTACAGTCTATGGGATGAGCACAAGGCCTTTTATTTCAGAGCAATACAGGCAGGCATATCAGGAAACTATAGCCCTATGATGCAACTGATGAGCGATATCTTACCAGATTAACGGGCAAGACCAACGGCTTTCGCCTGCGCCTGATTTTTTTTGAGCTGCTGCTCAATTTTTTGTACAGATGCACCGGTTTCGATTGCGGTTGAACTGGCTACGGAACGGTAGATCTGGGCTTTAGTGACAGGCGTTTTTTTCATAATGTCGCGTCTACTGGAGTTGTTGTGGAAATTTTAGAGTGTAACGAGATTGCTTGCAAGGTATAGCCCGATTTCCATTTTAGGTTATATAAATCAATGCATAACGTACGTATAGCGCAAGTGGCGAAGCATCATACCGGACGACCAATGGAATGATATTAATGCAGCTAAATTTTTACTCTCTGCCTATGGCTGTATTGTGAATATTGCGGGCAGCATTCCTGATTTATACCACTATCCGAGAATGCTGGCAGCAAGATGCAGAAAACAGGGAGCAATTCCTTGCATTACCGAAATGACAGCCAAAGAAAAAGGGCTGACGATTTCTCGCCAGCCCTTGCTGTATCTGGTGGCCCCTGCTGGACTTGAACCAGCGACCAAGCGATTATGAGTCGCCTGCTCTAACCACTGAGCTAAGGGGCCGTGGCGAAGGATTATAAAGTAACTGTTGCCCGCAATCCAGCCTAAAACGCACGCCTGCTGTTTTTATAAACAACGCATTTTCAATCCTTTATAATTACCTTTTAGGTATTGAGCTGGGGAAAACATGATCAACGATATTCTGGCGCCGGACCTGCGGGTGGTCTTTTGCGGTATCAATCCGGGGAAGTCTTCCGCCCATACCGGTTTTCATTTCGCCCATCCGGGAAATCGCTTCTGGAAGGTGATTCATCAGGCCGGGTTTACCGACCGTCTTCTGAAACCCGAAGAGGAGCTGCAGCTGCTGGATACCCGCTGCGGGATTACCATGCTAGTCGAGCGCCCGACGGTACAGGCCAGCGAGGTCGCGCTGCTGGAGCTCCGCGATGGCGGAAGAGAGCTGGTGAGGAAAATGGAAGAGTATCAGCCGCGCGCGCTGGCGATCCTCGGTAAACAGGCTTTCGAGAAAGCGTTTCAGGTACGCGGCGTAAAATGGGGCAAACAGCAGGTGACCATAGGCGCGACGGAAGTATGGGTGTTGCCAAATCCCAGCGGGCTCAACCGGGCGACGCTGGATAAGCTGGTGGAGGCCTACCGGGAGCTTGACGAGGCGCTGGCAACGCGAGGGCTTTAATTCGCCCCGGGCGGTTCCAGGCGGGTAAATTCGCCGATAGGACGGCGAATTCTATTATTTTCGCCATAGTCGTCAACGTAGCCTGCGCGAAGGATCATTTGCGGCGGCTGGCTTAAGCCTAAGGTTTCCGCCAGCTGTTTACGGAACGCTTTATCCTCCAGCATCTGGCTCACCGGCTGAACAGAGATGCCGTAGCGGACGGCATCCAGCCAGAAGGCCTGCAGATTCATGCCGCTGCGCAACATCAGCGGAAAGGTTTCTTCTCCGCCGATGATAAAAAATCCGGCGCTTTGCGCTACGCTGCTGGCCGTTTTACTGATGCTTTCCGCGGCGAAGGATTCTCCCTGGGCTTTTTGCCGATCGAAAAATGAGTAATAGAGCAGTTTTTTTATCCCGGTGATGCCTAACTGTTCTGCGGGCAGGCCGTCTTTCAACCGGCGGGCCTCTTCGTTGGAAAAGCGCAGCCAGTGAGCGAACTCCGCTCTTTTGGCCGCATCGAGCGCCTGAGCCTTTGCTGCCTGGATGGCAAAACTCTCAAGCTTATTAAACCCGGCGCTGCCGCGTGGATAATAATTTAAATACGGCTGGTGCTGTTTGAGCAGGGCAGCGAGATCGCGGGGCGCAAGGGCAATATCCTGAAACGGACGTTTGTCGGTGTGCCGGCGCTCAATTAACTTCAGCACGGCGGGCTGTTTGAGAGAAGAGGCGCGGTGGAGGGGGCTTAACGTCATGCGGGCAACATCACCATTGCGCGCCATCGCCGGTAAAATGTCTATTTCCGCCCGCATGCCAAATGCGGCGGCTGCCTGGCGGAAGTTCTCCAGGAACGCGCCCAGAGAAATACTGGCTTCTCGCCCCGCCGGGTCGATATGCGGGAGGGCTTTACTGCGGTCGAACGCCAGGGTGAATCGCCGTGCGTCCGGGTTATAGCGAATCTGCCAGGGCTGAGTATTATGCGCATTTGGCGCCAGCGAGGCGTAATACACTATATGGCGCTGTTCGGTTGGCAGCGCAAATGGTAGTGAAAGATCTTTGGTCAGGCGCAGGGGCTTCGCTTTATGATAGGCACAGGCGCAAACCACTATCATACCTATTAGTAAGGACAGAAATATTTTCTTTATCATCGACTCGCGCCTTTTTCTATCATTAATAATAAAGCGTCAAAAGCGAAGTTAAGAAAGGATTTTCGGTCCTTCTCAAGATGCCGCAAAATATAGGCTTCTTTACTTGCTGATTTCTCTATCAGCCCGGTCAGGCAGAGCCAGAACAGCATCATGACGTCTGCCATTGGAGCATTTAACTGAAGCTCTTTGTTTGCTGCCGCGCGGGAAATTTCTCCGGCGATAATATGATTAATCTCCTCGCCGAGCATATAGATATTAGTCAGTACTTTATTATTTTTCATCTCTTTTTCTGAGCAACCTATTTTCCCGGTAATGCCGGGGAAATAGACGATGCCGGAGTCGTGGATAGCAACCAACGACTGGCAAAGCTCATGATAAAACTCGCGGAAGGGGGCCTGCCGGCTGACTATTTTAACCACCTCCTGGTGAAAGCGCTCCATTCCATCGAGAATAAGGTGATCGACAATATCCTGTTTACGGTCAAAGTAGGTGTAAAGCGTAGTTTTACTGAATCCGGCTTCGTGCGCAATCTCATCCATGGTCGTTCCTTCTATACCACGGTTAAGAAATAACGTATTGGCGGTGGCCAGAATAACCGTTCTATTAAAATCAGCCAGCTGAATCTTTCGTTTGCTATTCATTGAATATCCCTATTATTTAGATTCGCGTTGTCCATTAAGTGCGATTTATGAACTAATAGTACAAATATAAAACTATGAGTCCAGTTGTTTGGCTTTATGGTATTAAATAATAAGAATATGACCCGGATATATATTGATAATTTCTGGATGCAGGTATTAATATTTATTAAAGGAATGATTTGCGATTAGCCATAAAAAAAGCCAGTCAGTTGACTGGCTTTTTTGCGCTAAGCGGCGATGATTAATCGTCGAGGAAGCTACGCAGCACTTCAGAACGGCTCGGATGGCGCAATTTACGCAGCGCCTTCGCTTCGATCTGACGGATACGTTCGCGGGTTACGTCGAACTGTTTACCCACTTCTTCCAGCGTGTGATCGGTATTCATGTCAATACCAAAGCGCATACGCAGGACTTTTGCTTCACGGGCGGTCAGGCCAGCCAGAACGTCATGGGTGGCGGCGCGCAGGCTCTCAGTGGTGGCAGAGTCCAGCGGCAGCTCGAGGGTGTTATCCTCGATGAAATCTCCCAGATGCGAATCTTCATCGTCGCCAATCGGCGTTTCCATGGAGATCGGCTCTTTGGCGATTTTCAGCACCTTACGGATTTTATCTTCCGGCATCAGCATACGCTCGGCCAGCTCTTCCGGTGTCGGTTCGCGGCCCATCTCCTGCAGCATCTGGCGGGAAATACGGTTGAGCTTGTTGATAGTCTCAATCATATGCACCGGAATACGGATGGTGCGCGCCTGGTCTGCGATAGAGCGGGTGATCGCCTGACGGATCCACCAGGTTGCGTAGGTGGAGAACTTGTAGCCGCGACGGTATTCAAACTTATCTACCGCTTTCATCAGACCGATGTTACCTTCCTGGATCAGATCGAGGAACTGCAGACCGCGGTTGGTGTATTTCTTGGCGATCGAGATAACCAGACGCAGGTTCGCTTCAACCATCTCTTTCTTCGCGCGGCGCGCTTTCGCTTCACCGATGGACATGCGACGGTTGATATCTTTTACCTGCTCAATGGTCAGGCCGGTCTCTTGTTCAATCTGCTGCAGTTTCATCAGGCCGCGCTGAACGTCTTCTTTCACGTCAAGCAGCTTTTCTGACCACGGCTTATTCATCGCGATGGCCGCATTGAACCAGGTTTCGCTGGTTTCGTTGCCGGTAAACAGAGTGATGAAGTTTTTCTTCGGCATTTTGCACTGCTCAACGCACAGCTTCATGATGATACGTTCTTGAGTACGAACGCGATCCATCATGATGCGCATGCTGTTAACCAGGTAATCGAACTGCTTCGGCACCAGGCGGAACTGTTTGAACACTTCAGACAGCTTGAGAATCTCTTCCTGCGCTGCGGCGTGGCTACGACCTTTCGCTTTGATGGTATCGCGGGTCAGTTCGTACTGCGTGCGCAGCTCGGCGAATTTCTCGCGCGCCAGCTCAGGATCGATGCTGTTGTCATCATCGCTGCTGTCGTCGTCTTCTTCTTCATCTTCGTCTTCGTCGTCATCCATCTCTTCCTGAGAGAGTTCAGAACCGACGTGCGTCGCCGTTGGCGCCATGTCTTCTTCGGCGTTCGGGTCAACAAAACCGGTGATCAGATCGGACAGACGCGCCTCTTCCGCCTCAACGCGATCGTACTGCTCCAGCAGATAGGTGATGGCTTCCGGGTATTCAGCAACCGAGCACTGCACCTGGTTAATACCGTCTTCGATACGTTTAGCGATGTCGATTTCGCCTTCGCGCGTCAGCAGT
>PVLC010050388.1:0-10121 GCA_004027655.1 Graphiurus murinus | reverse complement strand
TTGTTGGAGTATAGTTTTTCAAAGTAGCTTCTGATATACCTTTGGACTTCAACACTGTCAATGGTAATATCCCCCTTTTCATCTCTTATTTTGGTAATTTGGGTTGATTCTCTCTTTTGGTTAGGTTGGCTAGTGGTTTATCTTGTTTATTTTTTCAAGAAATCATCTTTTGGTTTTATTGATTTTTCTGTATTTTTTTATTCTCTACTTCCTTGATTTCTGCTCTGATTTTAATAATTTCCTGTCTTCTACTGGCTTTCGGGTTAGACTGGTCCTGTTTTTCAACAGCTTTGAGATGTATCATTAGGTTGTTTATGTGGTGACTTTCTGTTCTTCTTATGTGGGCCCTCAATGCTATGAATTTTCATCTTAGTACTGCCTTCAAATTGTCCCACAGGTTTTGATATATTGTGTCTCTATTTTTTGTTTGTTTATTTGTTTTTGTTTCTAGGAATTTCTTAATTTCTTCCCTTCTTTTATGACCCATTCTTCATTCAGTACTGTGGTGTTCAGTCTCCATGTGTTCATGTGGTTACTCTGGGTTTTCTTATAGTTAATTTCTAGTTTCATTCTACTGTGGTCTGAAAAGATGCAGAGGATTATGTCACATTTTTTTAAATTTGCCAATGCTTGCTTTGTGGCCCACAATGTGTTCTATATTGGAGAAGTTTCTGTGAGCATCTTAGAAAAATCTGAGTTCAGCTGTAGTTGGGTGGAATATTCTGTATGTGTCTAATAGGTCCATTTGCTTTATGGTATTCTTTAGGTCTGAGGCATCTTTTTTTGACCTTTTGTCTAGAAGATTGGTCTACTGATGTGAGAGGAGTGTTGAAGTCTCCTAGTATTATTGTTTTGGCATCTACGTGTGACTTTATATCATGAAGAGTTTGTTTTATGAAAATAGCTGCACCTGAGCTGGGCGTGGTGGTGCACACTTGTAATCCCAGCATTCGGGAGGCTGAGACCGGAGGATCCGGGTTCATGGCCAGCCTCAGCTACCTAGTGAGGCACTCCGCGACTTAGTGAGACTCGGTTTCAAAATAAAGAATAAAAAATAGGACTGAGGGTATAGCTCGGAGGTAGAATGCCCCTGAGTTCAATCCCCAGTACCACAAAAAAAAAAAAAAAAAAGAAAAGAAAAGAAAAGAAAATAGCTGCACCTATGTTTGGGGCATAAATGTTGACTATTGTCTTCCTGAATTCTTCCTTTTACTGGTAAGAAATTGTCCTGTCATGTCTTTTCTGATGAGTTTAGGCTCGAAGCCTAATTTGTCTGATATTATAGTGGCTACTCTCACTTGTCTTTTAGTTCCATTGGCATGGATTACGTTTCTCCAGCCCTTCACCTTTAGTTTGTGAGTATCTTTACCTGTAAGGTGTGTTTCTTGCAAGCAGCATATAGATGAATTCTTGTTTTTAATCTATTTTTACACCTTATGTCATTTTATTGAGGAGTTGAGGCCATTTATATTCAGCATGATTACTGAGATATGATTCTTAATTCCTAACATTTTGAGTTTTAACTTTTGTTTGAGGTTGTGTTTATTCTCCTTTGATTAAATGTTTTCTTGCTGGAAATTACAGTTTCTCTGATTCTGACATTTATTTGTTAGTTCTTTGTTGTTAATCTCTTTGAATATTTTCTCTAGTGCTAGTTTGAAAGACATGAATTCTTTCAGCTTCTGTTTGTCATGGAAGGTTTTTATTTTCCTGTTGATTTTGAGAGACAGTTCTGCTGAGTAGGAAAATCTTGGCTGCAAGTCATTTTCTTTCAGAGTTTGGAATATGTTGCTTCAGGCCCTCTTGGCTTTCATGACTTGGTTTGAGAGATCTGGAGTGATTCTAATTCATTTGCCTTTGAATGTCCCTTGCTCACCGCACTTTCATATTATTATATTGACCGTTTTACTAAAATTTAGTGATTTTTAATTTATTGATTTGGGGGATTTCTATATAAATTCATACCATTTAAGAATAATTATACTTCTGTTTCATTCCAACCTAATTTTTTCTTTCATCTCATTGCATTAATTAGAACCTCCTGTATAGTGTTGTCTAGAAATGATGATAGTGTCATGATGGTATGGCTTTTAAAAATAAATCAATTTATTTAATTACTTATTTATTATTTATTTATTTTTGTGGAACTAGGGGTTGAACCCAGGGGCATTGTACCTCTGAGGTACACCCCAAATCTATTTTTTATTCTTTATTTTGAAACTGGTGGATCTCACTAAGTTGTGGAGGGTCTAACTAAGTAGCTGAGGCTGGCTGCAAACCTGTGATCCTTCTGTCTCAGCTTCCCAAGTACTGGAATTAAAAGCATGTGCCACTATACTTGGCTAAAGGGAAAATATTTAATATTTTATAAAAAATAATAATTACTGAGGATTTTAGTAGCCTCCCAGATTAAGAAGGTTTCTTAAATTCACTAAATATTTTTTTAACTCTGTGAGTGAACTTTGTATATTTTCTGGTGTTCTTCTGCATTTGTTGTGATAATTACATTATTTTTCTCCTTAATCTGATAAATTTTCAATTATATCTAAATTAAAGAATATTAAACATATTGCTTACTTGATATAGAAATCTTTCACTATATTGTTCAGAGTTGCAAATTTGTTCCTTCTACCAATATTCATCTTAAATATATTATCTATTTTGATTTGATTTCTAAAATATTAAATAATTTTTAATCTTAATGAATAATCAAATAATTTTATTTATTTACACAGTAATACCTACTATTTTTTATTTAATTTGATATCACACTAACATTCTTTTTAAAACTATTTGCCTGGTATGTCATTTTATGTCCTTTTATATTTTTCCTTATTCTTTTATTTTAGGTATATCTCTTACACAATGCATATAATGGAATTTTCATATTACAATTTTCTGATATCTATTAACAAAGTTTTAATTTATTTATATTGTGTTGTCATAATATTGACCACTATCTGTTATTTGTATCAACTTTCATGGTGTATGTTTTTTCTTTCCATTGTACTGTGAACCTATAGTGAGGGACATGTAATTTCCTTACCTTCTTTCTTTGTTCATTTATTTCTTGCTCTTTTGTATCCCATTCTATCCATGGGTTTCTCCTCTTTTCCCATCTTTTTAATTGATTTTTACTTTATTCAATTTCTTTCCACTCCATGGCCTTCTACTTTCATTTCTTTTGTGATGAGCTTTGATATTTTATCCTTAATAAACTCTAAAGTTAATCAATACTCAAGTAAGGCAAAGATTATTAAAAGGGACTGAAGAATTCTAAGTTGCTGAGGCTGACATCAAAACTGCAATACTCCTATTTCTGTCTCCCAAGTACTGGGATTACAGGTTTGTATCACTGTGCCTGGTTGGATTTTCTTTTTTTTATTTTACTGATTGTTTGTTAATGCATATTATTGTGCTCTAAAATTATGGACTTATAAAATTCATCAGTTTTCAAACATTGTCAACAATTATCTCTATCAACTCTTCCATTTTCTTTTTAGTTTTCTTTTAGAGCTCTGATTTTACATATGTTGGGCTCTCTTATCACATCTTATGTTTATACTACTTCCTGTGTACTTTTTTCTTTATATTAATTCAGGATAATGGCTTTATTTCACTATTTCTTTCTATTCAGATAATCTATACAGTCAGCTTTGCGGACTATCTTTTTCATTCCTAAAAGTAGTATTTAGTACTTTTTATAATTTTGCCTGATCATTTCAAAAATAATTTCATGTTGTTTACTCATTTTAATCCTAGTTTTAAACTTATTTAAATAACATTTATATTCTGTGTCTAATTGTGATATTGTTTATATCAAATATGATGTTTTTCCCCCCTATATATTTACCACTTAAAAAATTGTGGGGTCATAGTTAGCTGAGCTTAACCTATAACAATCCCAGAGGCATAAATTGGCACAGCTTTTCTCTAGAAAATATTAATGTCTTTTTTATATTCTGTGTTAGTCAGTTTTCAATTATTGTGACAAAATATCTGAGGAAATAAACTTGAAGAAAAATTTATTTTGGCTCATGGTTTCAAAAGTTTCAGTCCAAGATTGACTAACTCCATTTCTGTGGGCCCGAGACAAGGCAGAATCTCATGTCAGCAGGAGTATGTTCGTATGTTCTGGAGGAGACTGCTCATATCATGACAGCCAGGAAGCAAAACAGTGAGGAAGAATGGGGCCAGGGACAACATATTCAGGGTGCCATAGAGTAGACCCAGAAGAGGAATATTGAGGCAAAATGACTATTGTGGATCACAGTAGATGTGGGGGTTGAGGGATTAGAGATATTTTTCAGAGACAGTGAAGCTGAGCCTTGAAAAATATGCAAAACTACAACATTAATGTGAAATTTCACTGGATATGGTTCTTAAACCATGATGGAAGGATTGGCTAGGGATAAATCCAGACAATGTAACTGGGATCATGCCACCATATTAGGGTATTTATACCATATTAAAGTATTTAACTCTATTCTAAGAACACTGTCATGGACCCCCTATTTATTTATTTATTTATTTATTTATTTATTTATTTATTTATTTTTGGTATGGAAGTTGAACCCAGAGGCATTCAACCTCTGATCTACACCCCTGGACCTATTTTTTTCAATTTTTATTTTGAAAGAGGGTCTCACTAGGTGGATGAGAGTCTCACTCCTTGCTGAAGCTGTCCTTAAACCTGCAATCCTCCTGTCTCAGCCTCCCATGTACTGGGATTACAAGCATGCCCCACCATGCCCGGCTTGGACTCCTCTTTTAAATAGAGTAGTGAGAAGATTATATTTTTTCACACCTACTCAACTGTATTTGTCATGATTAGGCATTTAAACATTAACTCTTAAAAGCATCTCTTATGGTTATTCATTTTGCTGAGATATTGTATTTTTCCTTCTTGTAAAAGAAGTACAACACATATATTTAGATTATTTTTTCACATTTCTTTATTCCATTTTCCAATTCAAATCACTGAGACCAGAACCCAGTCTAGTTGCCTTTTTCTATGTAACAAATATATCCCAAACCAGCTTAAAACAATAGATATTTATTACCTCATAGTTTTCTCAATCAGGAGGTAGCTTTGCTGTGAGCCTCAGTTCATTTTCTCATGAGTTTACAGTTAAGCTGTCATCCAGGTTTGCTGTCTTAGATGAGGCTCAGTTGAGAGGACAGTCCATTTGCAACCTCATTTACAAGGACCACAATCCCTCTGGCTTTTAGCCAATGATGTTGCCCAGTTTCATGCCACAGGAGCCTCTCCAAAATGTGGTTTATAACATGAAAATTGGCTTCCTTTGAGCAAGTGAGTGAGAGAACACAAGAAAGCATCCAAGATGGAAGCCACATTTGTCATAACCTGATATCAGAAGTGATATACCATCTCTTTTTCTCTATTCTCTTCATTTGAAGCAAGGAACTAGGTTCATCCCACACTCAAAGGAGGTGAATTACATGATGGAATGAATTCCAGGGTGGGGATGACTGAGGGCCATTTTAGAGACTGGTTTCCACACTTACATACTTGTATATGCTTTCCTTCCTTCCTTCCTTCCTTCCTTCCTTCCTTCCTTCCTTCCTTCCTTCCTTCTTTCCTTCTTCTTTCCTTCTTTCTTTTCTTGTGTGTTGCACAAACATTCTACCTCTGAGGAACACTCTCAGCCCAATTTTGTTTTATTTTGAAACAGATCTCATTAAGTTGCAGAGGGTCTCACTAAGTTGCCTAGGCTGGCCTCAAACCTGCTTTCCTCCTGTCTCAGCCTCCCAAGTACTGAGATTACAAGAGTGTGCCACCATACCTGGCTGCATATTCTATTTCAATAAAGCTATTGATTTTCAGCATTTTGACTAGAATAAAAGTTACTTCACATTCATTTAGAACAATCTTTCTATATCATATCTCATAATTATATTTAAAACTTTAGAATTATCTTAAATCAAATATGATTTATCCTCAATACTTGTACCAGCAAGCATTAAAATGTTTAATGTCTGAAATTCAAAGAGAATATAAAACATCTAGTCCTGCCATCTGTCTGTGAATATGGTTAAAACATTTAGAGAAAAATCTTAGTAAATTATTTTATATCAGAATATGTTTTGCACTTGTGTTTTTAGTATACCAAATAATATTGAATTTAAATTTATTTATTCTTTTGTTAATAGAAACAGTTGATATATATTCTAGTTATAGTAAAAACAACATGTAATACATATGCAAGAATATATTTTCTTAAGCATGGATAAATAGGGCTGATTAAGGCTGAGTTTGCACTTGGTAGACATGTTCCTTTGTACCTTATATGCAAAAATTGCTCCAGGTTATGAATTTAAAAAATTATATAATAAAAATTAGCTATAGAGTTACAGATTAGTAGCATTAATAAAACATTATTAGCTTGAAGTACAGAAAGTAGACTTTTTAAAACCTTTGACAGAAATTTAAGATTAAAATAATGTATTCCACCAAATTTAATGCATCAGTGTAGTTGTTGATTGTTAATATCTCATAACAGCAGCTCTGTTTTGAAAATAAATTTGTCATTCATCAAAATGAATTAGTTTCTCAGCATGTTAATTTTGAACAGTATGGCTTAACTATAAAAATATTTATGAGCCAGGCGTGGTGGCGCACGCTTGTAATCCCAGCATTTGGGAGGCTGAGACCGGAGGATCCCGGTTCACAGCCAGCCTCAGCTACCTAGTGAGGCACTCCGCAACTTAGTGAGACTCGGTTTCAAAATAAAAGAATAAAAAATAGAGCTGGGGGTATAGCTCGGAGGTAGAATGCCCCTGAGTTCAATCCCCAGTACCAAAAAAAAAAAAAAAATTATGGGTGTTATTTTTTATCTATCATTTCATGTATATCAGGAAAGTTTATTAATGGGTGTATTTGTTGTTTTTTTATTATAATAACTGTATTGAGATAAAATTCCCGTACCATACAACACCATCAAGTATATTATTCTATGGTTTTTAGTATACTCACAGTTATATGACCATCAGCACAATCAACTTAAAACATTTTCATTGTCCAAAAGATAAACTCTGTTCCTTTAGTGGTCATTGCTCCCTTCAGTCCTACATAACCACTCATCTACTTCCTGTTTCTATAGATATGTCTACCCTAGACATTTCATATAAATTGAATCTTACAACATGTATTCTTTCATGATTTCCTTCTCTCACTTAGCATGATGTTCTCAAGTTTCATTCTATTATAGCATACAAGTTCTCCATACTTTTATTGCCAAATAATATTAATTTTATGGATAAACCATGTTTTTATCCATTAATCCGTTGATAGACATTTGAGTTTTTTCTATTTTTAGCCACTATGACTAACACTGCTATGAAAATTTATGTATAAGTTTTTATGTGGACATATGTTTTATTTCTCATAGGTACATCATGAAAGTTTTGAACTCGCAAATTTGAGACATGAGAAATTAGAAACATTCACTTTGGATTCAGATACATCTAGCTTAGAATCATAGTTTCACCATTTTTTACCTACATGAACTTAAACTGATTGCCTAATCTTATAGAAATTAGATTTCTTTATCTGCATATTGAAGCACTAATTTTGCTTTACATAGTTTTTGTGAAGCATGCAGTATATGAAACAAGCATATAGTCATCATCAATAAATAGTGGCTATTATTATCAAGGAAAGGTTAGGGAAAATAGAGAACTAATACTTATCAAGGAGAAAGTGCAGAAAACTTTCATGCCACAATGCAAATCTGACACCTATGTGGAAATAAAAGGGAAGGAAAGAAGTTTGGGAAAAGACTGGAAAGTAGTACATTACCAAGAAAGGTACAACCTTGTTAATGGATTGTCATGAATCAAAAGTCACCCAATGGAGGAGTCGGCTATCTTGCCAAAATGTTCCTGCTTTAGGGCGCCATCATTCTTAATCCCTGTCTTGAAATGACCTGAGAGGGATGTGACCCTAGTATAAACATATTGGTAAATCCAAGGGGATTTTTATAATTACAGGATTTTCTTGTAATTTATTTTCTACCCAAGTTTTAAATTCTTCTCAGAATTATTACTTTCTTGAGTATTTTGCATCCAGTGTTCTAAAAACCTTTCAGTTCTGCAATTTTTAAATATTACTTCTGTAATAATTTCTTCAGTTCTGTTTTCCTTTTTTCTTCACAAGGTTCTTATTAGTTGGATATGAAGTAATGTGTTAAAGTCTAATATACTTTTCTGTCTCTTCTTCTATCCTGGTCCTTTTTCTTCCATTCTTTTATTGTGAAAGACTTCCTTATTATCCTTCTACTGACATTTTAGTTTTAGCAATAATTTTTAATTTTCTTGAGGCATTTCTAATATTTTATTTTATTCTTATTTCTAGTATTTTAAACATTTCTCTTTCATAACATTTTGTTCTTATTAATATTATGTCTTACATCTCTATAAGAATACTAGAACAATTAAGGTCTTTGCATAAAGAAGAATCCACATAAGGTAGCTAAAATAGAGTTAAATAAAAGGATGACTTACATAGATATAGGCATGGTTATCTCTGTAGAGGAATGCAGCTATTATAAGAGGTGTTTGGCACCAAAGGAGAGAAAAAATGAAGAAGAAATACACACAGTGAGTGGGGGTGTGGCAAGTGGATTGTAATCAGAATAGATGGCTCAGGTATAGTGGTTAAGTTTTATTTTGGTTTTTATGTTATCAATTTCCTTTAGGCTTTTGTTTTTTAATTGGTTGGTTTTGCTTTCTCTTTTATATCACACAACTGGTGATCTTTGGCTGCTTGTTTATACATCAGCATGAAAAATCAAAATAATGATATGAATGGGCATATACATAAGTAAATTTTTGTTGACTTGTAGAGTTTGTTACTTTTAAAGAGAGATTTGACCCTTTTCACTAGAGGTTACTCAAATACCAGTATGTTCAAATCTTTCTTTTGAGGCAATTTAGCTTCACCAAATAAATTTCTGGTGTTTTATTGAGGAAATTGATGCTCTAGCTACATTTGAGTAAGGAGCAAGAGAAGGGTCTTGTGCTTCATATACTCTGAGATTCACTTTTTTTCTCTCAGTTTCTTAAGTGTACCCTCCTTTGATCCCTCACTGAAGAGACGGAAGACTGGATGCTGGCATTTTCTGTATTTTTTTTTTTTTTTTTTTGCAGTACTGGGGATTGAACTCAGGGGCATACTACCTCCGAGCTATACCCCCAAGCCCTATTTTTTATTCTTTATTTTGAAACTGAGTCTCACTAAGTTGCGGAGTGCCTCACTAAGTAGCTGAGTCTGCCTGCGAACCCGGATCCTCCGGTCTCAGCCTCCCAAATGCTGGGATTACAAGTGTGCGCCACCACGCCTGGCTTCTGTATGTTTTAAAAAGATCAAAAGTGTAACCAAGATTAAGTTGCTAAATTGTGGCAGAACTGAGATGAGATTCTAGAGCTTATAAGATCAGGAACAGTCTATTGTACTCTTTCCAGTACATTACCCCTTCCTGTATGAATGAATGAATGAATTAAATGATGTGAAATTTTAAAAAAATAAAAGCTCTTCTATTAGAGTACATTTGGTGCATAGTGCTTTGTTCTGGATACCACTATTTATGATCAATATTGATAAAACAAAGCCTGCATCTCCCAGAAAATATCCAGAATTTTAGGGGGGGGTTAGAAATCATGAAAAGTTGGCCAAGATTGGGGAAAAAAAGGTAAAGGAAGACATGATGTGCCCTCAATTTTTTTAAGAATCATCATTTCTGAAGAAAAGGATATATTTGAATTTAACATAAAATATGTTTTTTTTTTCCTTATGTACTAGGGATTGAACCCAGAGGCATTCTATCTTCAAGCTACACCCCCAGCTGGACTTTATATTGAAACAGGGTCTCACTAGGTTGCTAAGAGCCTTGCTAAGTTGCCAAGTTTGGCTTCGAACCTGAGATCCTCCTGTCTCAGCTTTCCAAGTTAGGAATATAAGTGTGTGCTACCACGCCCAAATTAAAAAATGTTTCTAGTAATTCAGACTTTTAATTTTTAGTTTGACTTATGATGAGCAAACAGAAAGACTCATTCAAAATATCACAACTTGTATAAAAAGAACTTCTGCATTCAGTGAG
>PVLC010050387.1:0-10126 GCA_004027655.1 Graphiurus murinus | reverse complement strand
GAGGCTGAGATAGGAGGATCACAGGTTCGAGGCCAGCCTCAGCAATATAGTGAGATTCATAGCAACTTAGCAAGACCTTGTTTAGAAAATAAATAAAATAAGCTGGGCGTGGTGGCGCACACTTGTAATCCCAGCATTTGGGAGGCTGAGACCGGAGGATCTGGTTCGCGGCTAGCCTCAGCTACCTAGTGAGGCACTCCGCAACTTAGTGAGACTCGGTTTCAAAATAAAGAATAAAAAATAGGGCTGGGGGTGTAGCTCAGAGGTAGAATGCCCCTGAATTCAATCCCCAGTACCGCAAAATAAATAAATAAGTAAGTAAATAAATAAATAAATAAATAAACAAACAGGGCTGTTGTAGCTTAGCGGTAGAATGCCCCTGACTTCCATCCCCAGGATCCCCCCAGACAAATCTGATTGTTTTTGCAGCTTTGATGATGGGACATTCAAGTCTCAACCAGAATAAAACATATTGTCTCTACCGCTCCTTTTGTCAGTTCTATAAATTCTGCCTGGCTTGCACCGTCAACTGCTTTGTGTGCCGGAGATTGCTTCACTCAAGAGCGAGCAAGCTTCTAGAGAAGCAACTTAGTGTGATGTCAGAAGAGGAAGTGACCAGTAACTTCCTAAAGAGCTGAATTAAGTGTTCCAGAAATATGTGGGAAGACGTGGGGCCTTTACAGAAAGTAAGCAATGTTGGGGTCAGGGTTCTCAATACAAATACAGCTTCTCCTCTGGTTTCTGTCCTGAGCGCCTTACGTGTCATAGTGCTGATGAATGTTGGTTGAGAATGATTGACCTTCCTGTCATCTTTAATGCCTTCCTCAGGGACTCAGGTGGAGACACAGAGGGCAGGTTTCCTGGATTTGCAGGTGACACAGACCTGGCAGGGAGTGCCAGAGGCTCAGCTGGTACTCTCAGTGTCCAGGAAGATCCTGGCGTGCTCACAGGACAGCCAGAGTTGGCAAGACAAAACTCATTGCCGGGTTCCAAAACCCAGCGGTCCTCCTAGGAAACGGGGCCTGTCTTGGTGGAATTCCACGTGAGGCTGAGGTTGATGCCGAAGTCAGTAGGATCCAAAACAGGCACGTGCTGCATCAGTAGGACCAGCGGCTCCCCAACAGGTGACCGGAGCTCCTCTTCTCTTGCGTTGCTGGTCAGAGCATGTTTATTTACTTATTTATTTATTTGTTTATTTTTGCGGTACCGGGGATTGAACTCAGGGGCATTCTACCTCCGAGCTATACCCCCAGCCCTATTTTTTATTCTTTATTTTGAAACAGGGTCTCACTAAGTTGTGGAGTGCCTCACTAGGTAGCTTGAGGCTGGCCACGAGCCCGGATCCTCCGGTCTTAGCCTCCCGAATGCTGGGATGACAAGCGGTCAGAGCACATTTAGAACATTTGCAGTGTCTTTAAATAATGCACTGTCGGAGGCCACCGGCTAACTAACCCATCTCTCGAGGAGACTCATCAGCATGTTAACCGGCACTAACCGGAGAACCTCAGTGTGATGGACTTCCTAGGACCAGGCTAGGGAGATGGCGCCCAGGTGGCAGTTGGAGCCCAGGGTGGATGGTGGGTCTTGGTTCCGCTGGGGTAGGACTGTGTGTTGCGGGGGTGCAGGTGTAGACAGGGCAGCCTCTGCGGAAAGTGGATCAGTTCTCTTGCGAATTTTAATCAAGGCTGAAAGATGCTTACCAGCAACCGCTGGCTGCTTCCTACTGGGGCTCTGGGACCCACGGTCGGTCGTAGGATGCAGACCCACGTGATTGACATAAAACTCGGAACGGATACTCAGCCTCTGGGGACATAGCCGGCCGTAGGAGGTTTTCGGGCGCTAAGTGCTCTGTTCTGATGAGGCCTCGCCTCAGTCTGGACCCCCGCCCTGCCAGTGGCCTGGATGTAGCTTCACTGGATCAGAAAGGAGAATCCTCACACGTGTCGTGAACCCTTCCCTTCGGTGTTCTGTGGAGTGAGGGGTGTTACCAAGTCTGGAGAAGGACCTGTTCTGCTGCTGTCACAGCCTGCGTGTGTCCTCTCTCTCCCTCCCCCTCCCTCTCCCTCCCCCTCCCCCTCTCCCTCCCTTCCTCTCTCTCTCCTTAGTTGAGTTCACAACACTGGTGCCTAGGCGCTCGCTCCTTAGAAGTTCCTTCTGCAAGCTCACGACTTGGATTTTATTTTATTATTCATTTCAGAAGTATTCCTTTAAGCGGGGCGTGGTGGCGCACACTTGTAATGCCAGTACTTGGGAGGCTGACACAGGAGGATTGCAGGTTCGAGGCCAGCCTCAGCTATTTAATGAGACCCTGTTTCAAAATAAATAATTAAAAATAGGGCTGGGGGTGTAGTTCAGAGGTAGAATGACTCTGAGTTCAATCTCCAGTCTCCCTCTCCCTCCCCCCCCCTCTCTCTCTCTCTCTCTCTCACACACACACACACACACACACACACACACACACACACACACAAGTATTCTTTTGCTGGGCATGGTGGCCCACACTTGTAATCCCAGTACTTGGGAGGCTGAGATAGGAAGATCAGCATCGAGGGAATAGCTCAAAGGCAGCGTGTGCCATGATGGCAGGAGAACCTAGCGTGCATCATAATGTCAGAAGAACTGCAGGCAGCTGACGGAGAGGCTTAGATGGCCATGGGGCGTGGCTTGGAGCTAAGACTCAAAGGGGCGAGGCATTGAAAAACCAAAACTTTGAGAAGGTATTAAAAGTACTCTGATGAGCCAGGTGTGGTGGCTCACACTTGTAATCCCAGTACTTGGGAGGCTGAGACAGGAGGATTACAGGTTGGCGGCCACCCTCAGCTACTTAGTGAAGCCCTCTGCAACTTAGTGAGACCCTGTTTCAAAATAAAGAATTAAAAATAGGGCTGGGGGTGTAGCTCAAAGGTAGAATGCCCTTGAGCTCAATCCACAGTACTGCAAAAAAAAAAGGGGGGGGGGCTGGGGGTGTAGCTTAGAGGTAGAATGCCCCTGGGTTCAATCCCCAGTAACGCAAACCCCTCCCCCAAACAAACAAAAACAAAAAAGTGCTCTGATAAACAATATGTTGGTAAAGAAATGTATTTAAATCATGTTTTATATTTTTCTTTAAGGTAGCACATTCAAAAGTCTGTCCACAGCGCCTTTTAGAGCATCTCAACTGCAGCTTAGGGAAGAGCACATTTTTAATCAGGACCTAGTGTATACATCCGTGTGTGTGCATGTGTGTGTGTGTATCAAATGAGTTTCAGCATTTAGATGAGTCACTGCTTGCCTTATATTCTAGTATCACTATCCATCTGTCTACCTACCTACCTACCTACCTTCCTTTGTGGTACTGGGGATTGAAGCCAGGGACAATCTACCTCTGAGCTACACTCTCAGCTCTATTTTCTTTTGAAACAGAGTGTCGCTAAGTTGCGGAGGGCCTTGCCAAGTTGCTGAGGCTAGCTGTGAACCTGTGATCCTCCATGTCTCAGCCTCCCAAGTACTGGTATTAATCCAGGCATGTGCCCCCAAGCCCAGCTCTATCATCTATTTTTAAATCCTCATCTTGGTTCACTATACTAATTTCATAAACTACTGATAGGTTGTGGCCTAAAGTTTGAGAACTGCTGTTTCACATCTCTGCTCAGGTGTTGGAATCGGTATAAATTCTAAAATTTCAGGCCGATAAATATATTTTAATCATGTGTCCCGCATCAGGTGCTAAGAATAAGACAAAAGCTGTGTGGCCCTGAAAAGATTCGGTACCCTGCTCTGCATGCAGTAGACATACTATGGCTGCCGTCTCTTTTCATTGTTTTTTTATTATCGGAGACATGAACTGCACGCGTACTTAATGGTGCCCAGTGCAGGGTCTTCTCTGACGCTTCCTAGTTTATTAGGATGGTATCTCTGGATAGCAGACAAGAGGCAGTAATAATCGCTGAGCCACCCAGGTTGCTTTCAAAGTCAGGTTTTGTCTCTTGTTAGTAACACAGCCATAAAATTCATTACTGGAATTGTTTGTTGCCCTCAGACTGAGGCTCAGCGCCTCTCTTCTTTTCTGAACCGTTGTCTTCTAGCGTATTTGTTTTGTCCTCATAATATAGAAGGGAAAATAAAGACACAGGATACTCGAGTCAGGGATAAGGCGGAATAAGAACTTAATTCTACCAATTACTGACTCAGGACACATGACACCGAGACCCAGGGCTTCAACCCTTGCTGTAATTGCCAGTTGGAAAGTTTATCTTTGGTGCTTAAAAAAGTTACAGGCAGTCTCCAGATTTAGACAATATGTGACCTCTTTTCCACTGGCTGTCATTTAATTTTGGAAAAAACATTCACACTTAAAAAATTTTGATTTGATTCAAAATGAAAAAAAAAAAAAAAAACAACAACCATGATTTGGCATTAGTACAGTTGCTTCAAAGCATATTTATTTATTTGGTACTAGGGATTGAACCCAGGGGTATTCTACCACTGAGCTACACCCTCAGCCCTAGTTTATATTTTATTTTGAAATAGGGTCTCACTAAATGGCTAAGTTGCGGAGGCTGGCTGCGAACCTGCGATGCTCCTGTCTCAGCCTCCCAAGTACTAGGATTACCGGCGTACGCCACCACGCCCGGCACACTCCACAGCATATTTCGTCTGCTAGAGTGTGCTGTCTGTGCACCTTCATTTCTTCTGCATAAGCTCTATGAGGGGAAAAAAAATGTTGGCCGAATGAACAATTCATCGTTACAGATTTTGTATAACGAGGGCTGCGATCCGATGGTCACAGTGATGGACCCTTGCTCTGCAGAGTGCTGCTTTAAGCACTGGACGCGAGTTAGCTGGAGTCGTCTGCACCTGCAGCTGATGAGGAAGGCAGTGTGTACGGACGAGGAAGACACACGCAGAAAGCCCAAATGGGCAGGCACAGCGAGGACTTGGCAGAGCCAGAATCCAGAGCTGCACCCTTGGGTGTGGCGCTGAGTCACCTGGGTGTTAGGGACGCACAGTCAGCTCCCCCTGGCTGGCTACTCAGTAGGACTGGCTACCGAGGGACCCCAACTGAAGGACCTCTCGCGTAAGAATTAAAGCAATGAAAGCCGGGGGCCTTGAGCTGAGTTTACGCTCCCTTTGGACATCAGTCCCAAGTTCATCTGCTCTCACCTCCCGCTCCTCCTTCGTCGTTAGTCTTCTAAGGATGTGCTTCTTGTGGGCGCCTCCTACAGGGCAGGAGGAGGCATGGAAGGATCCATGAGCAATGCGTGCCAAACGGACGCACCTTAACAGTGCGTGCAAGAGAATAGTATTTTTTTGTTGTTGTGTTTCTAGTTACTCAGCAAACTTCTGGTTCTGCTCCCACAGCTTATTTGAAAGTAGGAGGAAAGTCCATTGAATCTTTTGGTTGGTGCTGTTCCTGATGAGAGAGACCCACTGTGCAAGCCGCAGCCCCCTTAATTGCAGGTCGGTGTGTATCGAAACTTCTAACCGCTTCTCCCGAGAGCTGACCCGTGATACCCTGACGTCTCTGGTTCAGGAGAGATGAACTCAGATTTGTTTTTCCACGGGGATGGCGACGCTGTGCGTCCATCTGGCGGCCTTAGCACTGGGCCCTCCGTGGTGTGTTGGCGGGACTTCCTGTGTGCCCGATGAAGGTAAGCATGGCGGTCTCTGGATGGGCAGGGCCAGCTCATGACTTACCTGTCATTGCCTGAGCCCAGCGATCAGGGACTCCCTTTCTTTCTATCATGTAGTAAGGGCCAGGGAGGAGGTCCATCCAGGGAAGATCCTGGCTTCCTTCCCTGATAACCGGCCAAGCCCACCGACATGTAGATTTCATACCAGTGGACCTCAGGATGGGTCTGAGGATGCTTTAGAGGGTTCAGTGTGCAAAAATGGAAGAATCCACTCTAATTTCTCCTTGTGCCTCAGTGTCTGCAACTAAGGAAACCTTCCAAAGTCCACTTTACTAGGGGTTGGTGGCAAGCTGGGCTATGGCTTCCTCTGAGAACTTTGGTGCCATAAGAGTATAGAGAAAATAGGGTAATTTGAAACCGGGTGTGGTGGCGCACGCTTGTAATCCCAGTACTTGGGAGGCTGAGACAGGAGGATCTGGGTTTGAGGCCAGCCGCAGCTACTTAGTGAGGCCCTCCACAACTTAGTGAGACCTGTTTCAAAATAAAGAATAAAAACTAGGGCTGGGAGTGTAGCTCGGAGGTAGAATGCCCTTCAGTTCAAGCACCAGTACCACAAAAAAAGCAAGAAAATGGGGTAATTTGACAATGGTTTGTATTCCTAGTGGTCCAAATCTAGGCTTGCAGGCTGGAAGCCAGAGGCATGCTTGGGCTTCCGTTGCTGTGACCAAGACCTGAGTACTCCGTGTATATGCACGCTATGCATGGTCAATGGACCCAGATGCTGTTCAAGGTAAAGTGGGCAGAATTCCTTCTTAGGAACCAGAGAGGGTTAAAAAACAAGGCTGAATCAACTCCACACTCATTCTCTCTGGGAATTTGCTGAATGCTTGCAGACACAAAGTTTGACTAATGAGCAAATATTTTTGAACGTAGACTATGTGGGTGTTGGCGTGATACAGCTCTGTTCTCCAAAAGCTTATGTTCTAGCAGAGGTAGGCCATTAATAACCAAATAAATAGATAAACAAGATTACCGGCTACCCTTCAAGGGAGTCACCCTGAAGATCTTTTTTATGTATTTTATAGTGCGTTAGGTTCCTGTGGAGTGGGCCTAAGGAATTTAATGAGTCTGGGCTGCAGACTGGGATTCGGGGTTTTGTCCGACCCCCAAGTGAAGCTAGTCTGCAGACAAGGTTGGGAGCCCCAGAGGGCGGTGGGACTCAGGGCGACGCAGACCGGGTATTTCCATCGGCCATTCTGCCCAGCTGCAGAGCTTTGGCGCTGAGCAAGGGTCTGTATTTTCCTTAGAGTGAGCAGGTGCCCTTGGAGTCACAAGATGGAGCAAACCATGGTCCAGGGTGCACGGCTACAGTTGAATTTTGGACAAGCAGTGAGTCATATTTTTGAATAAGTGTGTTCAGCGCAATATAAAAAAATACTGTTTATAAGAAATTTGAATTTATCTGCGTCCTGTATCTAATCTGGCAGTGAGAATCTGGAGGGGGTGGGTGGTGAGCGCAGCTGAGGCCTTGAGGGTAGATGGATAGATGATTGATGATTGATTGACCGATTGATGGCGGGAAGAGAGAACTGTAGCTCCGTCCCCGGGAACCCCGCGTGTCTTGTGCACCCACGGGCACCACGCTCCCCTCTGTAAGCTCCAGAAGCGGGCTGCTCCCGTTGCCTGGTAACTCCCTCCCGCTGCCTGCCTTCTGCAGTGGGACCTGCAGCCCATCCGCCGCTGCCTGCTTTCTCTCTGGCTCCTCCGCACCCGTCCCCCGCTCTCTGCAAGTTTGGGAGGCCCGCGCAGGCACACACGGATGGACGGCAGTTTTATGAGAAAATGCAGATAAAGATCCCGGTGGTGGGGCCATATGTTCCCATAATCTCCAAAGCCGTCCCTTCAATTAGAGCCTCCCCCGGCTCCGCGGCCCTCGCCTGAGTAAACAAGGGCCCTGAAAGAGGAGCTCCGTTTCCAATTAAAAGCGTCCTAACACTTCTCGTCCCCCTAATTCCCGCCGAGCAGCCTCGGGCAGAGGCCGGGTCGCGGCGGGGTCGTCCTCGGTGCCCGCGGTCCTCAGGGCCGCCGTTCCCAGGGGACCTGGGCGCAGGATTAGGCGACTGCCCTCGAAGCGCGGTTAATTAAACTGTGCCACAAATCCCCGGGTTGGCGCTCAGCGGCCAGGAGCAGAGAGGAGCTTCCTGAGCCAGTGAGCAGGTGCTGGGGTTGTGTGTGCACACCCTCGTGTCTCTGCGCATCGCGTGCGTGTGTGTGTGTGTGTGTGTGTGTGTGTGCGCCCCGGTGTGTGGGCTCATGCACTTGCACAATGGAAGGGAGTCAGGTTGTCTCGTGTTTGGAGGAGATGGGTCACCCACTCACACCTTCAACAGAAAGACACACTACACAGAAGAGGCTGCCCCCTCGACTGCCAGGGCCAGGGGACAGGGAACCATCCTCTCCTGGTGGCTCCCGGGGCCTTAAGTCCCTTCTGGTTCTAGCTCCAGGTCTCCTGCATCCTGGGCCACGGGTGGACAGCAGTTCTGTACAGTGCCCCACTCCCGTGGTGCCCTAACCTGCAGGATTCTAAGGGCACACCTAAGTGGGGCCAGACGTGGGGTTATTTAAACATCAGGGAAGCAACGGAGCGCCTCCAGCAGCCGAGTCTGCGTCCCCCACAGGCCCCTCAACCTCTGCACTGCGGCGGTCCAGAGTCTGCTTCTGTGCACCGCTCTCCTGGAGCAGAACCCGTGGAGAGCTGCCTGGTTTCAGATGGGAGAGCGGTGGGTAGATTAACTTTCTGGCCTACTCTCCATACCCTGAGAGAATCAAAGAATGGAAGCCATTATCTGAAAGATTCCAGAAACATCAATAAGCAGAAAATCCTCCCCAGGTCATTCAAATGCAAATGACGCGCCTCCTTTCATGAGCCATCTACCCTAGCAATTACTTCAGTTTTTACTTTGGCCTTGGCGGTGATGACTTCAGAGAATTCGCCGGAGTCCAGGACTGTTTGTTTTTTCCTTACTCTGATTGATGCTAGCTAAATTAAATTGAGGCCGGTTCAGCAAACATTTTGAGAGCCTGTCAGACACTGGGTGAGACGCTGGCGATTCCAGGGGAAGGGAAAACACCTCTGCGCCCGTCCACCCGCACTCAGGGTCTCGGTGAGTGAGAAACAGCCGGCAGCAGAGTAATTACAATCAGACAGACCCCAATGTTGCACTAGAGCTGCATCATGCGGTGGAGCCACACTGACTGCAGGAAAAATCATTCTCCGTGTGTGTGTGTGTGTGTGTGTGTGTGTGTGTGTGTGTGTGTGTGTCAGAAGATTCAAGGAGCCGAGTTTGGAAAACATTTTACGATGGGTGTGGCATGGTAGCCAGGGCTTGGACACGTAGCTGGTTTGCAGGTGCGTTTGTTGTGGACGCCGTGGTGTGTTGCTTAGCGTAACTGCAGAAGTGACTTGGGTCCATGCAAGGAAGGAAGGACTGGCTTGTAGGATTCCCTTGGGGGCCTGAGATCCCGGGGTTGGTGAGCGGGAAGACAGATGGTAAAGGGGATTGGGTTTTGTCTATCTTACTGGAATACAGTCTGATAGACCTGAGACATGTGATCGGAAGCCTGGAACAGGGCTATGGTGTTACCTGTGTCTTCTTTCCAAAGTGAAGTGGGGGTCGGGAGGACGGAGGGCAGGCAGGGGAGGTGGGGAGGAGACTGTGGTGGTGTGCCAGCAAGAGCGGAGGTCCGAACCAAGGCAGGCGCTGGAGGCTGCAGAGAATGTTCTGGTGTGTGCATGCATTCAATGCCTGGCGAATCCCTGCTACGTGCCAGATGTCATCTAGGGGTGGGGATTCAGCGGTGACCACAGCAGGCCACCTGCCACCCAGGAGTGTAGAGCTGAAATGACCCTTCTATGTAGGAAGAGAGGCTGACGTGGAGGACCACTCTGAGGTTTCTGACATCATGCAAATAGTGATGTCACAAGAAAAGGAAGCGGGATCTGGGTGGCGAATCCGGGTGGGGCTTCTGCGTCCCAAGGTTTCTGTGGCCTGGGCGGATGTAGACATCTGGTGGGCCGCTGAGTGCGGGGATCTCGGGCTCAAGGAGGGGAGGTCAGGTGGGATTTGGGAATCACAGGAAAGCTGCAGGTTTAGAACCAGGTAATTTTTCACCAGTGTCTCCACTGATGCTGTTGTCTGAGCTATGTGCCTTTGAAACACACACACAGACACACACACACACACACACACACACACACACGCACACACACACACACACACCATTAATAGAGCAATGGCTCTCAAAGTGTGTCCCATCCTGGGACTAGAGGTCAGCTTCTCTTGCTTGTTAAAAGGAGAAATCCTATGTCGCATGGTAGACCTACTGTGTGCTGGGCACTTCCAGGCCAGAAAGCTACAACCCTGTTGCCTTAGCAGGTTTGAGAAGTACTGAACAGGAATGGTGCATGGAACCCGCCAGGTACCAGTCGTGCAAACCGTAGCCCATGGGAACGT
>PVLC010050386.1:0-10129 GCA_004027655.1 Graphiurus murinus | reverse complement strand
TGGGGATTGAACTCAGGGGCATTCTACCTCCGAGCTACACCCCCAGCCCTATTTTTTATTCTTTATTTTGAAACCGAGTCTCACTAAGTTGCGGAGTGCCTCACTAGGTAGCTGAGGCTGGCCGCGAACCCGGATCCTCCGGTCTCAGCCTCCCGAATGCTGGGATTACAAGCGTGCGCCACCACGCCCGGCTTCTTTTTTATTTTGAAACAGGGTCTCATTAAGTTGCTGCCAGCCTCACTAAATTGCTGAGGCTAACTTCAAACTTGTGATCCTCCTGTCTCAGCCTCTCAAGTACTGGGATTATAGGCATGTGCCACCATGTTTATTTTATATATTTCTCTCCCCCCACCCTATAGTACTGGGGATTGAACTCAGAGGCATTCTACCTCCGAGCTACATTCCAGTTCTATTTTTCATTCTTTATTTGGAAACAAGCGCGCACCACCACGCCCAGCTGTTTTATATATTTCAATATTGCTTCAAGAATAGATTTTTAAAAATTTTTTTTTTTTTTTGGCGGTACTGGGGATTGAACTCAGGGGTGTTCTACCTTCAAGCTATATCCCCAGCCCTATTTTTTTATTCTTTATTTTGAAATTGGGTCTCACTAAGTTGCGTAGTGCCTCACTAGGTAGCTGAAGCTGGCTGCAAACCCGGATCCTCTGGTCTCAGCCTCCCAAATGCTGGGATTACAAGCGTGCGCCACCATGCCTGGCTTTTTAAATGTTCTTACTACAAAAAAGAGGTGATAGATTTTTTTTTTTTTTTTTTTTTTTTGCGGTACTGAGAATTGAACCCAGGGGCAGTCTACCTCCGAGCTCCACCCCCAGCCCTATTTTTTATTCTTTATTTTGAAACACGGTTTCACTAAGTTGTGGAGGGCCTTGCTAAGTAGCTGAGGCTGGCCACAAACCTGCATTCCTCCTGTCTCAGCCTCCCAAGTACTGGGATTACAAGTGTGTGCCACTGTGCTCGGCTGTGATGTTAATTAGCCTGACTAAATTTTTTTTTTTTTTTTTTTTGTGGTACTGGGGATGGAACCCAGGGGCCTTCTAACTCTGAGCTACACCCTCAGTCCTATTTTATGTTATATTATTTCTTTATTTATTTTATTTTGCAGTACTGGGATCTGAACCCAGGGGCATTCTTACCTCCGAGGTATACCCCCAGGCTTTTTTTTTTTTTTTTTTTTTTTTTGCGGTACTGGGGATTGAACTCAGGGGGGTTCTACCTCTGAGCTACACCCCCAGCCCTATTTTTTTTAATTCTTTATTTTGAAACCAGGTCTCACTAAGTTGTGGAGTGCCTCACTAGGTAGCTGAGGCTGGCCTCGAACCCGGATCCTCCGGTCTCAGCCTCCCGAATGCTGGGATTCTATTTTTTATTCTTTATTTTGAAACAGGATCTCACTAAGTTGTAGAGAGCCTCACTAAGTAGCTGAGGCTGGCCTCGAACCCGGATCCTCCGGTTCAGCCTCCCAAGTACTAGGATTATAAACGTGCGCCACCACACCTGGCTTTATATTTTTTATTTAGAAACAGGGTCTTGCTAAGTTGCTGAGGTTGACTTCAAACCTGTGATCCTCCTGCTTCTGCCTCCTTATAGGCATGTGTCACTGTGCCTAGCTTAACCTGTACTCTTTTTTGTATGTGGTATGGGGGAGTAAACCTAGGGGCATTCTACCTCTGAGCTATACTTCCAGCCTTATGTATTTATTTATTTTATTTTGTTTGCGGTAATGAGGATTGAACCCTCCAAGCTAAATCCCCAGGCCTATTTATATGTGTGTGTGTGTGTGTGTGTGTGTGTGGTACTAGGGATTGAACCTAGGGGCATACCTCTGAGCTACACCCCTAGCCTTATTTTTATTCTTTATTTTGAAACAAGGTCTAAGTTGGGAGGGCCTCACTAAGTAGCTGAGGCTGGCCGAGAACCTGCAATTCTCCTGTCTCAGTCCTCAAGTACTGGGATTACAAGCATGCGCCATGATGTCCAGCTCTTGGCCTATTTTTTTTTTTTTTTTTTGTGGTACTGGGGATTGAACTCAGGGGCATTCTACCTCCGAGCTATACCCCAAGCCCTATTTTTTATTCTTTATTTTGAAACAGGGTCTCACTAAGTTGTGGAGTGCCTCACTAAGTAGCTGAGGCTGGCCTCCAACCGGATCCTCCGGTCTCAGCCCCCCGAATGCTGGGATTACAAGCATGCACCACCACACCCGGCTCCTAGGCCTATTTTTTATTCTTTATTTTGAAACAGGGTCTCAGTAAGTTGAGGAGGGCCTCACTAAGGAGCTGAGGCTGGCTGCAAACTTGTGATCCTCCTATCTCAGCCTCCCAAATACTGGGATTATAAACCTGTGCCACCACATCCGGCTATTTTTTTTTTTTTTTTGCGGTACTGGGGATTGAACTCAGGGGCATTCTACCTCCGAGCTACACCCACAGCCCTATTTTTTATTCTTTATTTTGAAACAGGGTCTCACTAAGTTGTGGAGTGCCTCACTAGGTAGCCGAGGCTGGCCGCGCACCCGGATCCTCCGGTCTCAGCCTCCCGAATGCTGGGATTACAAGTCTGCGCCACCATGCCCGGCTCCCAGCCCTATTTTTAATGTTTATTTGAAACAGGGTCTTGCTAGGTTGATGAATCTCACTACTTGCCGAGGCTATCCTTGACCCTGCAATCCTCCTGTCTCAGCTTCCCAAGTACTGGGATTATAAGCATTAAACACCATGCCCTGCTCACTCTATACTCTTTTTTTTTTTGCGGTACTGGGGATTGAACTCATGGGCATTCTACCTCCGAGCTACACCCCCAGTCTTATTTTTTATTCTTTATTTTGAAACCAAGTCTCACTAAGTTGCGGAGTGCCTCACTAGGTAGCTGAGGCTGGCCGTGAACCCGGATCCTCTGGTCTCAGCCTCCCGAAGGCTGGGATTACAAGCGTGCACCACCACGCCCGGCTTCACTCTATACTCTTAATGAAAATAATTGTAACAATAAATACATAATAAGCCAGGTATGGTGGCACCCTATAGTTCCAGTAATTGGGAGACTGAGACAGGAGGATTGCAGGTTGGAAGCCAGCCTCAGCAACTCAGTGAGGCCCTCAGCAACTTAGTGAGATCCTGTTTCAAAATAAAAAATAAAAACCAAGCCGGGCGTGGTGGTAGAGGCCTGTAATCCCTGTACTTGGGAGGCTGAGATAGGAGGATCACAGGTTCAAGGATAGCCTCAGCAAGTAGTGAGACTCTCATCTAACTAGTGAGACCCTGTTTCCAAATAAGAAATAAAATCGGACTGGGAGTATAGCTTGAAGGTAGAATGACTCTGGGTTCAATCCCCAGTACCACACAAAATAAATAAATAAATAATAAAAGCCAGGCATGCTGGTACATGCTTTTAATCCCAGTACTTGGGAGGCTGATAAGCTCAGAGGCAGAAGGTCCCTGGGTTCAATCCCCACTATCAATTAATCAATAAATAATAGTTGGGTATGGTGGGGCATGCTTGCAATTCCAGTGCTTAGGAGGCTAAGACAGGAGGACTATAGGTTCGAACAACCTCAGCAATTCAGTGAGGCTCTCAGTAATTTGGTGAAACCCTGTTTCAAAATAAAAAATAAAACAGAGTAGGGGATGTAGCTCAGAGAGAGAATGCCCCTGGGTTCCATCTCCAGTACTACAAACAAACAAACAATAAAAATAAGGGGGCTGGCCGGGTTGTAGCACACGATTGTAGTCCCAGTATTTGGGAGGCTGAGACAGGAGGATCACAGGTTCGTGGCCAGCTTCAGCAACTTAGTGAGTGAGGCTCTCCACAACTTAATGAGACCTTGTTTCAAAATAAAAGATTAAAAAAATAAATAAATAAGCTGGGTGTGGTGGCGCATCCCAGCATTGGGAGGCTGAAACCGGAGGATCCCGGTTGGAGGCCAGCCTCAGCTACCTAGTGAGGCACTCCACAACTTAATGAGACCCTTCAAAATAAAGACTAAAAAATAGGGCTGGGGGTATAGCCCGGAGGTAGAATGCCCCTGAGTTCAATCCCCAGTACCGCAAAAAAAAAAAAAAAAAAAAAAAATTAATTAAAAAAAATAAATAAATGAAGGGCTGGGGTGTAGCTCAGAGGTAGAATTCCCCTGGGTTCAATCCCCAGTATCGCACCAAAAAAAGAAAGAAATAAAAAGGGCTCGAGGTGTAGCAGTGTAGCTTAGTGGTAGAGCACTTGCCCAGCATCCACAAGGCCCTTGGTTCAGTCCCCAGTTCAAAAACCACAACGAAAAAAGGCTTGGTGTGGGTGGGTGGGTGTTGCTCAGAGGTAGAATGCCCCTGGGTTCAATCCCCAGTAACACCCCCCCCCACACACACTCATACACAAAAGGATCCTGAGCCAGCCATGGCTTGCCGCCTCTACCAAGTGCTGCCTGCTGGTATCACTGCCTTAGCCTCCTCTTTGGCTCCCTGCCTCCTCTCTATTCTCCTCATACAACCAGATGGACCCTGTGAACACACCAATCAGATGGGACTCTTTCTGCTCAGGACTCTAGTTCCAGCTACCTGAGGCTGATAGTCCTCCTCCAGGGATCCACATCATCTACCCCGTCTCCTCTGCTACAGTCACGTGGAAAGCTGTTCCTCAAAAACACCACAAACGTGTCTACCTCAGGGCCTTTGCACTGTCCCCTTTCTCCACAGATCTGTACCGGGTTCCTCCTTCCCTTGACTTTAAGGAGACAGCCTGGAACATTCTTCATCCCAAGCCATGACTCTGGGTAGGCCTGTCATGTATGACCCCAGCCCCTAACAACACAGGCAAGGTGGGCCCCAGCAGATCCAAGGGCCCCCAGATTACCTTTTGGGGCTGTGCCCCCAGATGGTACGCTGGAGACTGCTGGCACAGCCTAGGGAAGCAAGGCCATGTGCTTCCTGCCTGCTGGGAACGCCCAGCTGCGTCAGCGCCACGTGGAGCGGAGTCTCTCATCGCCCCTCCACGCCCTGACAAATTGCCCTGGAACCCAGAGAGCTGTGGAGTGTGCGCAGCCACAGGGGAGGGCGGGCCGGTGGCCAGCACTGGGGATCACTCAGCCCACTGTGGTGCCCAGGGCTGGTGCTGGCGCCTGGCAGTGTGCCTGGCAGCCTGGCTCCCATGACGAATGTCTGGGGGGAGGGTCTGTGAAGCACTGGAGTCTTCGAAGGCACACGCTGCTACAGGCTGCAGCAGCTCCCAGGGCCAGGGCTGGAGCCCAGGGGAGGGTCTGGGTGGGGGTTCCCTGCTCGGGCATGGCAGAGCCCATCCCTTTCCTAGTGGCCTTCAGGTTTTGCCCTCCATTCTCCTCCTCTCTCCCCTCAAAGAGCCCATGTTTTCCAGAAAAGATGGGCACTCATTTTAAAAATTTAAGTGAGATTCTGGGCTCAAATGCCTCCTGGGACTTCCATGTCCCCCAGAATCGAATCCTAGCATCTGACCCTGTTGTAAGCCTGCCAGAACTGGGCTCCAGCCCCCCTTGCCAATCTGGCTCTGGCCACTCCTCCCTCTCCTTTGCCACCTGTCCCACCCCCCTCTGGCCATCTGACCGTTTCTGGAACACAGGCAAATGAGCTCACCCTGGGGTCCTGGCATCCGCTCTTTCGGCTGCCTGGGCCACTCCTGGCTTCCTACAACACACACCGCCTCCTTCTCCGGAGGCCGTCTGCGGCCCCCACGCTGTTTGCTCGCTTTTTCTCCCAGCGCTTCTCACCACCTGGCACATCACATGGCTGTGTAGTTGTTTGTCTGTTTGGCTCTCCCTGCAGGAGAATGTCAGCTCCACAAGGGAGGATGAGACTCTGCTCCCCGTGCATCAGTGTCTGGAACCAGGCCTGGCACGATGGGCACTGTGATGGTCCGCGGCCAGAGAGCACCGTGGCAGAATCCCAAGGGCTGCCCTCCACAGAGCAGGACACTGCAGTCAGCCCAGACTCACAGTCGCTGGCATCTTCTCTGACCATGTCCCAGCGATGCTGCCTGACGCACCGACACATGCACAGCCGCTATCCTCGGCTCCACACCCAAAGCCTTCTCTTTCAGATTTTGGCTCCTGTCCCGCCCTCAATGCCACCTTTCAAAACACAAATCTTCCTTGATGGCCCTCTCTGCTGAAACCTTTCTTGGTTGTCCTGTGCTTTTTGGGTCAAATCTCAACTTCACATTGGAGCCAGGAGGCTCTGCTGACCTCTCTGCCCCCTCAGTTTCTACACTTGAGCCAAGGGATCTGTGTTCAGTGCTCTGAAAGTGCCTCCCTCCTCACCTCAGGGTCTTTGTACCTGCTACCCCCTCTCAGAAGTAAACACTCTAGCTGGCTGTGGTGGCACAGCCCTGTAATCTCAGCACTTGGAAGGCTGACACATGCTTATAACCCCAGTACTTGGGAGGCTGAGACAAGAGGATCGCAGGTTTGAGATCAGCCTTGGCACCTTAGTGAGACTCTCAACAACCCAATGAAACTGTTTCAACCCCCCCAAAAAAACTTACAGTCAAGGCTAAGGTTATAGCTCAGTGGTATGTAGAGCATGTGCTTAGCAAGACCCTAGGTTGATCCCTGGTAACCTGACCCCCCAATAAGAGTGTAAGATAGCTCACATATAAAAATTATATGAAATACATAGTTTAATTAACAGTTAAATACAAATACCTACATAACTGCATCCCAGATGGAGAACATCTAACCAGCACCCTGGAAACCTCACCCCTATCACCTGTTCCCTCGTCCCCCCTCTCTCTTCCATACATAAGTGACTCCTTCTCAGGGACATTACCCCTACCCTCCAGCCCTCCCCTTGGCCTAAACTATATCCACTCTCAGATCCACTGGGTCTTCTCTGAGGCTGCCCCTAGTGTCATTCATTCACGACTTTGGTCATGGTGTGCTTGCTGTCTCCCCTGGTATTGTCAGTGCCAAGATCGTTGGGCCCCGCCCACTTGGTCCCACTCCCAACAGAGGGCCCAGCACACATCAGGCGCTTGCCTGCAGGAATAAACACAGAGCTTTGGAGGTGGAACAGGGAGGTCACCGACGCTCCCGCCTGGCCGGTGCAAAGGTGCCTGCCCTGAGGTGCTGTGCTTGGGCAGCAGGTTGTCATACAGCTGGGCCCAAGGGACTGGACTGATGACAGCAGATGTAGAAGGTTTCTGGGCTGCCTGCTGCAAGGGACAGAGGAGGAGGAAGGAAGCATAGGCACTGGGGCCCGGTGGGCCAGGTCTGGCACTCAGCAGGTACTCAGTGACTGCATAACTTGTGGCTTCTGAAATGGGAGGACTGGGAGGACCAGCACAGCAAGGTGCAGGGACTTGCTACACTGTTTGGAATACATTCCTCCCTATTTCTCTGACTAGCTCACATGCTTCTTCAGCAAGCCTCTCCCATAAAGGAGTCAGGCCACACTCTTCTGGGCTGGCACTATTTGGGAATGGTCTGCCTCCCCCACTGGACCTTGAGCTCTGAGAGGGCAGGCCTGGCCCTACTCAGTCACTGCCATCTCCTCAGCATGGCCTGTAACAGGCTTTGGTTCACGTGATCCTTTCTTAGTCTGAAGCAGGGCCCCTGTGTGTGTGTGTGTGTGTGTGTGTGTGTGTGTGTGTGTGTGTGTGTGTGTGTGTATGTTAGTGTTATTGGGGATTGAACCCAGGGGCTTTCTACCTCTGAGCTATAGCCCCAGCCCTATTTTTAAGTCTTTATCTTGAAACAGGGTCTAAGTTGCAGAGGGCCTCACTAAGTAGCTGAGGCTGACTGTGAACCCAGATCCTCCCGTCTCAGCCTCCCAAGTACTGGGATTACAAGCGTGCGCCACTACACCCAGTGGAGGCCCCTTGTTTATTTTTTGCAGTACTGGGGACTGAACCCAGAGGCATTCTACCCTTGAGCTCCACCCCCAGTCCTATTTTTTATTCTTTATTTTGAAACAGGGTCTTACTAAGTTGCGGAGGGCCTCACTAGGTAGTTGAGGCTGGCTGTGAACCCTGATCCTCTGGTCTCAGCCTCCCAAGTACTGGGATTACAAGTGTGCGCCACCATGCCGGGCTCGGCCCCTTGTTTTTATATACTTATTTATTTTGTGGTACTGGGATTGAGCCCAGGGGCATTCTATCTCTGAGCTATACCCCCAGACCTTTTTATTTTTAAATAGGATCTTGCTAAATTGCTAAAGCTGGCCTCAAACCTGTGCTTCTCCTGTCTCAGCCTCTCACAATCCCTGGGATTACAGGTGTGCGCCATGACACCTGGCTGCCTTATTGTTTTAAAAAATAACTTCCTAACCAGGCATGGTGGTGCAAGCCTGTAATCCCCATACTTGGGAGGCTGAGACAGGAGGATCACAGGTTTGAGGCCAGCCTCAGACACCAGAAAACAAAACCCCTCCAAAATTTCCATTCCCTGATTCTTTTTTTGTATGTGTATGGTACTGGGGATTGAACCTAGGCATGTTTTACCTCTGAATGACACCTCCCGCCTTATTTTATTTTGGAACAGGGTCTAAATTGCTGAAGGAGGTATATGATTTATCCCTGATTTCACAGATGTAGAAACTGAGGCCCAGCCAGGCGTGGTGGCGCACATTTGTAATCCCAGTACTTGGGAGGCTGAGACAGGAGGATCACAGGTTCATGGCCAGCCTCAGCTACTTAGTGAGGCCCTCCACAACTTAGTAAGAGCCTGTTTCAAAATAAAGAATAAAAAATAGGTCTGGGAGTGTAGCTCGGAGGTAGAAGGTCCCAGGGTTCCATTCCCAGTATAGCACGTGCTCGCGCGCGCGCGCGCGCGCACACACACACACACACACACACACACACACACAAAGAAACTGAGGCCCAGAGAGGTCCAGTCACTTACCTAGAGCCACAGAGCCAAAAACTGGCAGAGGGACAGCCTGGGTGGGCTGACTTGGAGACCACACTCTTATCCACCATGACTATGTTTCTTTAAATCAACCAATTTTATTTCCCTTAACTTGTTCAAGTCAGTATCTGAAATCATGGGATGTCTTGAGAAGCTTTCCCTAATACTCATTAAAGCAAACATATACCCATTTAAGATAAAACATTTCCCTCCCTGTACCACCCAAATCACCTCCAGCACCCCATTTTGGGAAATGCTATTCCATACTAAAGCCTGGTTGCCTAGGAGAAAACTTCAGGAAGCAGCTTTAATGAGTAGATAAGAATGATTTGCAATTAGCATCAATTGTCTGTATGCAAATTAAAGTTCCCAACTGCTGAGCCCTTTTTTGTAGCAGGCTCCCCTCCCATTTCATTCCCTCTACTTGTGGGTTCAGCAAATCCTCTCAGAAACAGGGCAATTTTGTACCCAGTTACATGCCTCAGCCAGCATCTACTCCTGGCATTGCTGCCTTTATGTCACTGATTTCAAAACCCCATAATTATGCAGGTTCACTAACACGGGTTTGTGCACAGAAAAGCGGCCACCACAACTGAGACCCTATGATACACTCTCAGCCCGACACTAGGAGGGCACAGTTGTATATTTGTCTCAATGACAACCAGACTGTCATCTGTGGTAAGGGCTGGGGCCTTGTCTGAATCTTTTAATAATTCTTCCTTAGTTACCAGCATAGGTCTGGGCCAGGACAGCTCCCCAAGAAATATATATGAGTGAATGGAACAAATAGCTGGGCATGGTGGCATAGTCTGGAACCCCAGGCTGAGACCAGAGGATTTCAGGTTTGGGGACAGCCTCAGCAACTTAGTGAGACTCTGTTTCAAAATAAAAAATAAAGAGCCGGGCGTGGTGGCACAGGCTTGTAATCCCAGCACTTGGGAGGCTGAAACCAGAGGATCCGGGTTCTCGGCCAGCCTCAGCTACCTAGTGAGGCACTCTGCAACTTAGTGAGACCCGGTTTCAAAATAAAGAATAAAAAATAAGACTGAGCTGGGCGTGGTGGCGCACGCTTGTAATCCCAGCATTCGGGAGGCTGAGACCGGAGGATCCGGGTTCGCAGCCAGCCTCAGCTACCTAGTGAGGCCCTCCGCAACTTAGTGAGACTCGGTTTCAAAATAAAGAATAAAAAATAGGGCTGGGGGTATAGCTCGGAGGTAGAATGCCCCTGAGTTCAATCCCCAGTACCGCAAA
>PVLC010050385.1:0-10147 GCA_004027655.1 Graphiurus murinus | reverse complement strand
TCCTCTGGTCTCAGCCTCCCAAGTACTAGGATTACAATGTGCACCACAATGCCCGGCTCAGAGTGAACTTTTTAAGACACAAACCCAGATTATTTCCCTATTTCAATTTTTTGTTGTAATAGGAATCGAACCCAAGATCTTCTACCTCTGTACTACACCCCCTAGTCTTTTTATTTTTTGTTTTTGAAACAGAGTCTCGCTAGGTTGCTAAGAGACTTGCTAGGTTGATGAGAGTCTCACTATGTTGCTGAGGTTGGCTTCAAACCTGCCATCCTCCTGTCTCAGCTTCCCAAGTACTGGGATTACAGGCATGTGCCATTACACCCAGCTTATTTCAATTTTTTTTTTTTTTTCAGTACTGGGGATTGAACTCAGGGGCATTCTACCTCCGAGCTATACCCCCAGCCCTATTTTTTATTCTTTATTTTGAAACCGAGTCTCACTAAGTTGCGGAGTGCCTCACTAAGCAGCTGAGGCTGGCCGGGAATCCGTATCCTCCGGTCTCAGCCTCCCGAATGCTGGGATTACAAGCGTGCGTGCGCCACCACACCCGGCTTTATTTCAGTTTTTAATGCCTCCTCAATTAGTGTCTCTCAGACTTGGGGTTCATGGATCCCTGAGGATACATTCTCCAGTGTTTTGAGAAGTTTAGTATTTAATTTCGAGGTTAAACAAGGCATGGTGGAAGCCGGGCATGGTGCTACATGCTTATAATCTCAGTACTTGGGAGGCTGAGACAGGAGGATCCAGGTTCTCAGCCAGCCTCAGCTACTTAGGCCCTCAACAACTTAGTGAGACCCTGTTTCAAAATAAAGAATACAAAATAGGACTAGGGGTGTAGTTCGAAGATAGAATGTCCCTGGGTTCGATCCCCAGTACAGCAAAAACAAACAAACAAACAAACAAAAAAAAAAAGGCATGGTGGAACATGCCTGTAATCCCATTACTTGGAGAGATGAGACAGGATGATTGCAGGTGTGAGGTCATCGTCATCAATTTAGCAATCCTGTTTCAAAATTAAAAAAAAAGGGGCTGTGGTGTAGCTTGAAAGCAGAATGCCCCTAGGTTTAATCCCCAGTATCAAAATAATAATAATAATAATAAAATAATAATAATAATAATAGCAGTAGTAATAGTAACTATTACTATTATTAATAGTAATTAGTTGTAATTGATTATTACTAACAATAATAATAATAGTTATTATTTCAGGGTTAGGTTTTTTTTTTTTTTGCCGTACTGGGGATTGAACCCAGGGGTGTTCTATCTCTGAGATACACCCCCAGCCGTATTTTTCATTCTTTATTTTGAAACAGGGTCTCACTAAGTTGTGGTGGGCCTCACTAAGTAGCTAAGGCTGGTCGTGAACCTGGATCCTTTGGTCTCAGCTTCCCAAGTACTGGGATTACAAGTGTGTGCCACCACACTCGGCTCTAGTCCTTTTTAATTTTTTTTCTTTTTCTTTCTTTTTTTTTTTTGAAGACAAGGGTCTTGCTAGGTTGCTGAGAGTCTTGCTAAATTGCTAAGGCTCGTCTTGAACCTGTGATCCTTCCATCTCAACCTCCTAAATACTGGGATTATATGCATATGCCACCACACCAGGCTCCTATTTTTATTTTATATTATTTTTTGCGGTACTGGGAATTGAACCCTGGGGCATTCTACCTCTGAGCTACACCCCCCAGTCTTATTTTTTATTCTTTATTTTGAAATAGAGTCTCACTAAGTTGCAGAGGGCCTTACTAACTAGCTGAAGCTGGCTGTGAACCCGGATCCTCCAGTCTCAGCCTCCCAAGTATTGGAATTATAAGCGTGCATCACCACGCCCAGCTTATTTTTAATTTTGATACAGGGTCTTGCTAAGTTGCTGAGGCTGGCTTGCTGTAATTATTTGTGTGTGTGTGTGTGTGTGTGTGTGTGTGTGTGTGTGTGTGTGTGTTTTACTGGGGATTGAACCCAGAAGCATTCTACCTCAGTTATACTCTGAGGCCCATTTCATTTTTTATTTTGTAACAGGATTTCACTAAGTTGCTGAAGCTGGTCTTAAACCTGTGATCCTCCTGTCTCAACCTCCCAAGTACTGGGATCACAGGCATGTGTCCCTGTGCCTGGCTTAATGCTATTATTATTTTTATTTCATTTGTTCATAAATTCAGTACCTAGAATAACAGTGCTTGGCACATTATAGATATTCAATACAGATTTTTTTTTTCATAAGTATGATTTCTTGAACTAGGTTCCAAGATCCCTAGAGATCTTCTACAGTTTGAGATCTCAGCATGGTACAGGAACATCTTCACAATTCAACTAGGAATACTCAACCAGTAATTTTGCCAGACAGTCTGGGCAGGATGTGGGGGTGTAACCCTTTTTAGAAAATAAAAAAAAGTGAAAGTATAAAGGATTTATGTACATTTTGACAGGGTAGCGGTACTATGCAAATGACTTGAAAATATAATGCAAATGACATGCAACTACTCATGCAAATGAGCATCCTGTCTTTAGAATCAACTCCTGGGTATTCACTTATTTGTCTGCAGTACTGACAGTAAATCTTTTAAAGGCTTGAGATGCAAGTTGCTTTGGTGGAATGTGTGTGTGTGTGTGTGTGTGTGTGTGTGTGTGTGTGTGTGTGTGTTAGAGAAGGGGGTGATGGGAAGGTGTATTTCAAGGAGGAGTCAGTGTGGTGCTATAAGCCTACAGCCTGGTATGGAGTTTAATATGGTATATCATTTAATAGGAGAGTATTCTGCTTGATACTCCAAGAACTAACCTTTTGAGAATTGACTGAGGATAGGGGGCAAGGAAACTTGACTTCTTCTGTCTCTTCAAGTCTGGCTGCCTCACTTCTTCTCCCCCACTCCCATCTCACACCACGTGGGCTCTGGAATATAGCAGAGAACAGGGAGCCAGAGGTCTCTGGCCCCAGGTCCTTACCATAAGGACCACAGAAGAGCCTGAGACAAGAGCTCTTGTAAATCTTATCTGTAGGAGGTCAAGAGCATAGTGTGGAATTCTGCATTTGCCAATCTCATGACAAGCAGAATTTAGTTGACTTTCTAGGCCTGTAAGAAAAAGAGGAGTAGTTACAAGAAGGATGGGTTTTTCTGAGAAATATAGCTGCTTAATCTTAATGTCAGTGATGCAGTATCTGACAGAATTGGGAAGCTTACTTGGAAATCTAAAGGAAAAAAATGCCAACACATTTTTTCATTATAAAACCTGTTCTTCTGTGTCCCTGGTGTGAAAAGAAATTTTTGGTTGCTTTGTAACCCCATTGACTATAAAAAAAATATTGAGCAAATGAAATAAAAAGGCCTCTAGCAGATATATTTTCTTTTCTTGGTACTAGGGATTGGACCCAAGGGCTATTCTACCTCTGAGCTATACCCTCAACGCCTTCTTCTTCTTCTTCTTCTTCTTCTTCTTCTTCTTCTTCTTCTTCCTCTTCCTCTTCCTCTTCCTCTTCCTCTTCCTCTTCCTCTTCTTATTGAAATAGTATCTTGTAGCTGGGTGTGGTGGTGCATGCTTGTGATCCCAGTACTTGGGAGGCTGAGACAGAAGGATCTCAGGTTTGTGGTCAGCCTCAGCTACTTAGTGAGGCCCTTTACAATTTAGTGAGACCCTATTTTAAAATAAAGAATAAAAAATAGGGCTGTGGATGTAGCTTGGAAGTAGAATGTCCCTGGGTTCAATTATTCTATATAATTAGAGGTATATATCTGCTAAGCTGAGCTCGGTGGTGCATGTTTGAAATCCCAGTATTTGGGAGGCTGAGATAGAAGGATTGTAATTTGAGCTGGGCATGGTGGCGCACGCTTGTAATCCCAGCATTTGGGAGGCTGAGACTGGAGGACCCGGGTTTGCGTCCAGCCTCAGCTACCTAGTGAGGCACTCCGCAACTTAGTGAGACTCGGTTTCAAAATAAAGAATAAAAAATAGGGCTGGGGGTATAGCTTGGAGGTAGAATGCCCCTGGGTTCAATCCCCAGTACCGCAAAAAAAAAAAAAAAAAAAAAAAAAAAAGGATTGTAATTTGAGGCCAGCCTCAGCAATTTAGCAAGATACTATTTCATTGTGTGTGTGTGTGTGTGTGTATGTGTGTGTATGTGTGTGTGTCTGGAAATTGAACCCAGGGGCATTTATTCTATCTCTGCGCTACATGCCCAGCCCTATTTTATTTTTATTTTGAAAACAAGATCTCGCTAGGTTAATGAAAGTATCACTATTTTCTGAGGCTATCCTCGAACCTGAAATTCTCCTGTCTTAGCCTTCCAAGTACTGGGATTACAAGTGTGGGTCACCATGCCCAGCAGCAGATATATTTTACCATAACTCGAAGTCTAGTTTTTATTGTTTATTTTGAAACCCTGGAGGTAGAATGCCCCTGGGTTCAACCTTGAGCAGCAAAAATAAGTAAACAAACAAATACATAAATAAAGGGCTGGGAGTGTGTTTGGAGTTAGAATGCCCTCGGGTTCAATCTTCAGAATGAATAAATAAATAAAATAAATAAATCCTTAGGTTTCTGTGAGGGTTAAATGAAATAATAAATGAACTTAACATAGTGTTTGACTCATGCATTTGGTACTGTAGCTATCTGTAATGGTCATTTGTGGATTTTCTTCTTAAAGTCCATTTATCCTTTACCTGATAACTATGCCCTATTTCCTTCTCAGGAACCATCATTCTCTTTAGTCTATGTGGTGCTAGTGAAAAGGATTGTGTCCTCAGCACCAGAACGTGTAATTAGGTTTAAATCAATCCTGGGATTCAGTCAATTACTGGATGGGATATCAGAGAATATCCCATTCTAAGATCATAGTAATTGACTCAAGAAAGGGGACAAGTCAAGCATGGCGGCTCATGCCTGTAATCCCAGCACTTGGGAGGCTGAAAGAGGAGGATCAAAGGTTCAAGTCCAGCCTCATCAATTTAATAAGACTTTGTTTCCAAACAAAAAATAAAAAGGGCTGGGGATGAGACGAGTGTGGTAACGCTTGTAATCCCAGTACTTGGGAGGCTGAGACAGGAGGATCACAGGTTTGAAGCCAGATTCAACAACTTATGAGGCTCTCAGCAACTTAGAGAGACTCTGTTTCCAAATAAAAAATAAAATAGGGCTGGGGGTGTAGTCCAGAGGTAGAATGCTTCTGGGTTTCATCCCCAGTATGACAGGAAAAAAAAAAGAAAAGGGACAAACAGAGTTACCATGTAGCCCAGCAATTCTATTTCCAGGTTTACACTCAAGGGAATTAAAAACAACTCTTCAAACAAAAACTTGCCTGTGAGTGTCTATAGAAGCATTATTTATAATAGCCAAAAGATGAAAACAACTCATATGTCCATCAACTGATGAACACAAAATGTGGTTTATCTACATAATTAGACATTATTCAGCCATAAAAAGAAATGAAGTTCTGATTCATGCTATAACATGGATGAGCCTTGAAAACATATGCCAAGCAAAAGGATGCAGACATAAAAGACCATATGTTATATTATTCCACTTATATGAAATACCTCAAATAGGCAAATCTACAGAGATAGAAAGTAGATTAGTGGTTGCCAGAGGGAACGGGAATGGAGAGTGACTGCTACTAGGTACAGAGTTTCTTTTTGGGGTGATGAAAAAAATTTTAGAATTAGTGTTGATAATGTACAACATTGTACATTTTTTTTAAAAAAAGCTGAATTGTACATATATATGTACTAGGAATTTTTTATTTTATTCTTTTTTAATTTTTTGTGGTACTGGGGATTGAATCCAGAGGCATTCTACCTTCAAGCTACATCCCCAGACTGACTTTATTTCTTATTTGGAAACAGGGTTTTGCTAGGTTGATGGAGAGTTTCATTACTTGCCAGGGCTGTCCTCGAACCTACGATCCTCCTGTCTCAGCCTCCCAAGTACAGGGATTACAGGTGTGCACCACCACACCCGGCTTGGTACTAGGAATTGAATCTAGAGGCATTTAACCTCCAAGCTACATCCCCAGCCTGATTTTATTTCTTATTTGGAAACAGGGAGTTGCTGAGGCTGGCTTTGAACCTATGATCATCCTGTCTCAGCCTCCTAAGTACTAGGATTACAAGCGTACACCACCATGCCCCGCTTGAATTGTATCCTTCAAAAAGATGAGTTGTATAGTATGTAAATTATGTCTCAACTAATAAAAACTAAACAACAACAACACAAGAATGGGTATATTACTCAAGCAAGAGTCATTTTTTTTTTTGAACTGAGGATTGAATCTAGGAGCATTCTACCTCCAAGCTACACCCTCAGCCCAATTTTATTTTTTTATTTTGAAATAGGATCTTACTAAGTTGCTGAGGCTGGCCACTACCTACAATCCTCCTGTTTTAGCCACCCAAGTACTGGGTGTGCCACCACACCTGGTACGAGACTCATTTCCATCCTTGGGAGCCATGAGAGGGACAAACTGGTTCTTTTCTTGCCGGATACAACTTGAGATAATATAGGATGTAAAGCTGCTGACCTGTCTTGCTATGTGTAGAGCCTGAGATTAAATTATCCAATCCAGCTAAAAGCAGAACCAAGAAATAGAGAGACACCTCGACCTGGTTATAGATTGGTGCTAGAGGACCATTTGTCCTAGTTTCCCTGGAGCTTTCCTGGTTCTAGCACTGAGAGTCTAACACCATGTTGGTTTCTCCAGTTGGAGTTCTCAATTCACTTCTTTTTTTTTTTTTTTGCGGTACTGGGGATTGAACTCAGGGGCGTTCTACCTCCGAGCTATACCCCCAGACCTATTTTTCATTCTTTATTTTGAAACCGAGTCTCACTAAGTTGCGGAGTGCCTCACTAGGTAGCTGAGGCTGGCCGCGAACCCGGATCCTCCGGTCTCAGCCTCTCGAATGCTGGGATTACAAGCGTGCGCCACCACGCCCGGCTCTCAATTCACTTCTATATGAAGCTTAAGACCGCCTTTGGCTGAGTATGGTGGCACATACTTGTAATTCCAGTACTTGGGAGACTGAGGCAGAAGGATCACAGTTTTGAAGTCAGCCTCAGCAACTTTGGAGGCAGAATGGCCCTGAGTTCAATTCCTGGTATACTCCCTTCCCCAAAGAAGATTGATAGATTCTTTTTTTTGTTTGTTTTAGCTAGAGCATTACAGGCTCGGTTCTCCAGAGGCAGGGACTGATATAAGGTCTAGGATCTAAGATGTTTATGGGTGAACAGTACCTGGGAAGGAAGGGAGCAGAAGCAAGATGGAGCAGAAGTCAAATGTGATGCAAGTTCTCGGTCAATCCAGTGGAGAGTTCTAGAACAATTATTGTCTTTCAGAAGGTCTCACACTTAAAAGCTGGGCGTAGTGGTGCACACTTGTAATCCCAGTACTTGGAAGGCTGAGATAGGAAGATTGCATGTTTGAAGATAGCCTCAGCAAGTAGTGAGACTCTCGGAAACCTAGAGAGACCCTGTTTCAAAATACAACATAAAGCCGGGTGTGGTGGCGCACGCTTGTAATCCCAGCATTCAGGAGGCTGAGACCAGAGGATCCGGGTTTGTGTCCAGCCTCAGCTACCTAGTGAGGCACTCCGCCACTTAGTGAGACTCGGTTTCAAAATAAAGAATAAAAAATAGGGCTGAGGGTGTAGCTCGGAGGTAGAATGCTCCTGAGTTCAATCCCCAGTACCGCAAAAAAAAACCAAACAAACAAAAAAAAAACATAAAAAGGGTCTGGAGATATATCTTGGAAATAGAATGCCCCTAAGTTCAATCTCTAGTACTACAAAGAAAAAAAAAAAAAAAAAAACTTCCTACACTGGGCCCCAGTAGTGGCTGGGCCATGATATTTTCCCCCGTTTTTCCTCACCTATAAACTTCTAGTCATCCTTCAAGTCTCAGCCTTAATGTTGCCTTTGGGAGAGGACTTTCCTGAAGCCCTGTATTGTCCTTGAAGGAAAGAGGAGCAGCAAAAAACCATGTCCCTGAATGCCTCCTTTCTATTCCCTTAAACCTAGCCAAGTTAAGGGAATGAAAATAAGCCTGGGCCAAAAATGGATAAATTGAGGCGCCCTGGCAGAGGCCAGCAGGCCCTGGGCACCAAGATACTACAAGACACAAGGACGCCCAGAGGAGGGCACAGAGAGGCCCGTCACTGGTCAACAAGGAGAACTGAGGGAGGGCTTGTTTTTGTTTTTTGTGGGGTTTTTTTGCGGTACTGAGGGCTGAACCCAGGGGCATTCTACCTCTGAGCTACAGCCCCAGCCTTATTTTTTATTCTTTAGTTTGAAACAGGGTCTCACTAAGTTGTGGAGTACCTCACTAAGGAGCTGAGGCTGGTCAAGAACCCGGATCCTCCAGTCTCAGCCTCCCAAATGCTGGGATTACAAGTGTGCGCCACCATGCCCGGCTGAGGGCTTGGGTTTGACACAGCAGGGTCTCCCTAGGTTGCTGAAAGTCTCACTACATTGCTGATGCTAATCTCAAACCTGTGATCCTCCTGTCTTAGCCTCCCAAGTCCTGGGGGTTAAGAGGGGACATTTCTAGAAAAACAATACATCTAGATTGAAGGCAAAGGATGAGGGCAAGTCGATTTGCTCTGAGTTTAATTTCATAAGTAAAAGTCTAGCCCCAAGTGAAACCACGTCTGTAAACTTCTTGCTTGCCTATCCCTTTGTCTTCCCCTGGGATTATAGGAGTGTGCCACCACAGCTGTCTATACAGCCTGTTTTTATTTAGCTGGCAAACTAAGAGTGACTTTTTACATTTTTAGAGGGTTGTAAAACAAATAAAAAAGAGATGAAAAAACAAGTGTAATATGTGACAGAGATGGTATTTGGCCTACAAAGCCTAAAATATTTACTATCTGGCTTTTTTTTTTTTTTTTTGCAGTACTGGGGATTGAACTCAGGGGCATTCTACCTCTGAGCTATACCCCCAGCCCTATTTTTTAGTCTTTATTTTGAAACCGAGTCTCACTAAGTTGCGGAGTGCCTCACTAGGTAGCTGAGGCTGGCCTCAAACCCGGATCCTCTGGTCTCAGCCTCCTGAATGCTGGGATTACAAGCGTGCGCCACCACGCCCGGCACTATCTGGCATTTTATAGGAAAAGTTTGCTACTCCATGTATTAAAACAACTGTTTTGTTAGAGCTCATGATTCTGTGGGTCAGGAATGCAGAAAGGGTTTGGCTGGGCAATTTTTCTGGTTGATGTGATGTTGGCTGGGAGCTCTCAAGGACACTAAGCTGGAAGATGATCTGGTTTGGAGGATGTAAGAAGCCTTTGTTCATCTGTCTGGTACCTTGGCAGGATGGCTAGGAAGGCAGGGCTCAGCTGGGCCCCTCTCTCCTTCCTTTCCTCCCTTCTTCCCTTCTTTTCTCTCTCTTCTTTCTTTTGTATTAAGTATTGCACCCTGAGGCATTCTACCTCCAGGCTATACCCCCAGCCCTATTTTCTTTTTTATTTTGAAACAGTTTCATTAAGTTGTTCAGGGCCTCACTAATTTGTTGAGGCTGGCCTCAAACCTGTGATCCTCCTGTCTCAGCCTCCCAAGTACTGGAATTATAGGTGTGGGCTACTACACCTGGTTGAGTCCCTCCCTTTATATGCTATCTCTCTACCAGGCTAGTTGGAGTTATTACAGAGTGCCTAAGGGCTCTGAGAGAACAAAGGAGAGGCTCTCAAAGTCTAGGCTTCTACCCAGATAGTGTCAGTTCTGTTTTGTTGGTCACAGGTCAGCCTAGATTCAAAGGGAGGAGAAATACACTTTGCCTGTCAATGACGGGAGTAGTAAAAGCTTTGAGGTCGGCTGGGTGTGGTGGCACCCATCTGTAATTCCAATAGTTGGGAGATTAATACAGGAGGATTGCAAGTTTGAGGCCAACCCCAGCAATTTAGCAAGATCCTGTTTCTAAATAAAAAAAATAAAATAGGGCTGGGAGTATATCTCAGAGGTAGAATGCCCCTGGGTTCAATCTCCAGTAACACACACACACACACACACACATAAGCATGGTGGCACACACGCCTGTAATTCCAGTACTGGAGAGGCTGAGCCAGGAAGATCATAGGTTCAAGGACAACCTCAGCAATTAGTGAGACTCTCATCAATCTAGTGAGATCCTCTTTCTTTTTTTTTTTTTTTTTTTTTTTTTTTTTTTTTTTTTTTTT
>PVLC010050384.1:0-10130 GCA_004027655.1 Graphiurus murinus | reverse complement strand
AAAATAGGGTTGGGGGAGCTGGGCGTGGTGGCGCACGCTTGTAATCCCAGCATTTGGGAGTCTGAGACCGGAGGATCGGGGTTTGTGGCCAGCCTGTTACCTAGTGAGGCATTTCGCAATTTAGTGAGACCCTGTTTCAAAATAAAGAATAAAAAATAGGGCTGGGGACGTAGCTCGGAGGTAGAATGTCCCTGAGTTCAATCACCAGTACCGCAAAAAAAAAAAAAAAAAATAGGGTTGGGGGCGTAGCTCAGAAGTAGAATGCCCCTGGATTCAATCCCCAGTATCACACACACATCTCTCTCTCTCTCTCTCTCTCTCTCTCTCTCTCTCTCTCTCTCTCTCTCTCACTCACTCACACACACACACACACACACACAATTAATTAAAATATGCCAAAAGGAGCCAGGGGTGGTGACACACACCTATAATCAGGTGGCTAAGGAAGTTAAATTGGGGGAGGGGGGTTATTGGGGTTAAATCCAAGGGCAATCTACTTCCAACCTTCACCCACAGCCCTTTTTATTTACTTGTGTTGTTGTTTGCAGTAGTGGGGATTGAACTCTGGGGCATTCTACCTCCGAGCTATACCCCTAGCCCTATTTTTTATACTTTCCTTTGAAACAGGGTCTTACTAAGTTGCAGAGGGCCTCGCTAGGTAGCTGAGGCTGGCCGAGAACCTGGATCCTCCGGTCTCAGCCTCCCAAATGCTGGGATTACAAGCATACGCCACCATGCCCGGCTTTTATTTTTTGTTTTTAAACAGGGTTTTGCTAAATTGCTGAGAGTCTTGCTAAGTTGTCAAGGCTAGCCTGGAACCTGTGATCTTCCTCAGCCTCCCAAGTACTGGGATTTTATACAAACTTCTCAAATACTTTATTTCACCTTCTTATTATTATAAGAAGTAGCCTCCCAAGTACTGGGATTTTATACAAACCTCTTAAACACTTTATTTCATCATCTTCTTATTATTATTTTTTCCAGTACTGGGAATGCCAGGGGCACTCTATCACTGAGCTACATCCCCAGCCCTTTTTTTTTTTTTTTTATGGTACTAGGGAGAAGGAGCCATTGCTGTAACTAAGAGTCAGATGTGAATGCTGATGTGTGTGTCACTTTGAGAAAGTTACTGTTGTGTCAGTCACAGTTCCCCTACGAGACTTGGGAAAAATCAGTTTGGTTTGGGGGTTATTTTTTTTCTGAGGATTAAATGATAATATACTTACACTTGGTACATAATAGGTTCTCACCACAGCCTCCTCTACTCTTTTGCAGGCTCATATTCCCAATGATCTCACAGCCATTTCCCTGTGACTGCACACTAAAAGAGGAATGGCGCTTCCTCCATCCCAAGCTTTGGCTGCTGGCTCCTCTCCGCCTGAATGGTGAGCTTGGAAGGAGAAACAAGGCGTGCGAAGCTCAGCCCTTTCTCTCTTCAGTTTGGAAGCCACCGTCCCCAGGAAATAGACATTCTCCTCTTTCTTGTATTTTCCTATATACAACTACCCCCAACTAGGTAAGTCTGTTGAATTCTGAGGTTCAGTGTTAAGTTCACTTGTCTGTAGAGGCAAGTCATAGCCTCCAACACAGCTTTATTAGTAACAAAGAGAGTACTGTGATCTCTCAAATGGTCTCCTTTTAATTTTTATTTTATTTTTTTATTTTTTTGTGGTACTGGGGAATGAACTTAGGGGCATTCTACCTTCGAGCTACACCCCAAGCCCTATTTTTTATTCTTTATTTTGAAACAGGGTCTCACTAAGTTGTGGAGGGCCTCACTAAGCAGCTGAGACTGGCCCCGAACCTGGATCCTCCAGTCTCAGCCTCCCAAATGCTGGGATTACAAGCATGTATCACCACGCCCGGCTCAAATGGTCTCCTTTTTAAATCTTATTTCTCTATTGGTATAGAACTCAGTGGAAGGATAGTGCTATTCACTAGGTCTCAAAAATGTGAACATTACCTAGGCGTGGTGGCACACGCCTGTAATCCCAGTACTTGGGATGCTGAAATGGATCACAGATTCAAGGCCAGCCTCAGCAGTTTGGTGAGACCTTCAACAACCCAGCAAGACCCTGTTTCAAATTACAAAAATAAACTGGGTGTGGTGGTGTACACCTGTAATCTCAGTACTTGGGAGGCTGAGACAAGAGGATTGCAGGTTCAAAGCCAGCTTCACCAACACAGTGAGGCTTTCAGCAACCTAGCAAGACTCTCTTTCCAAATAAGAAATAAAAAATCGTGCCGGCAGTCTAGCTCAGAAGTAGAATGCCTCTAGATTCAATCTCCACTAACACACACAGCTTAGAGGTAGAATGCCCCTGGGTTCAAGCTTCAATACCAACAAAACAAAACAAAACACATCTGATACATGGGGCTGTGTATAACCCCAGCTCTTTTGAAACAGGGTCTCACTAAGTTACCATGTGTGAGCCTCAAACCTATGATTCTCCTAGGTGCCACCATGCCTGGCAGGACTGAAATCTTGAAAAGATATGAAGTAAGAGTTGGGGGCATAAAATGCATGTGGAATTTCTGAAGCTTCAGTTAGGGCCAGGACTTTGGGCCTTTAGTAAGGGTTGTGTTCCTGTAGAAGCTTACATTAGTCCATGGGTTTTTAATTTGTACCTTAGCTTTTTAACTGTTAAAGCTTTTAAACACAGGCCACACAGTATTTTGACCTCAGTGGTAACTGTAGTTATGGCAACTTTGTCGTCAGGTAAGAAGTGGCTGTTTCTATAGAGACAAGGCTTCATGCACTAGGCTCAGAAGCCTTGGCAATGAGTTTAGGGGCTTTTCAGGTCTCACCAAGAAACAAGTCACAGCTAGTCATGGTGGTACTGAAAGCTCAGGTAAACCAAACAGCAACTGTGCAGGTGGCCTCAGCAGACACTGGCCACTCTAGCAAGCAAATATCAGCTGTGCTGGCTTCAGCACAGGGAGCAGGGCATTAGCCGGCTTGGGTGGCTTCAATGTACAGAGGGCTGCTGCCTGACTTTGATTTATGCTGGCACAGCTCTTCCTAAGCAGGCATGGCTGAGGCAAAGATTAGAATTTAGGGAAAAGTCTTCATTCAGGCCTTTTATTTTATTTTATTTTTTTCTGATACTGGGAGTTGAACCCAGGAGCATTCTACCTCTGAGATACTCCCCCAGCCCTATTTTTTTTTTTTTTTTTTGAAACAGGGTCTCACTAAGTTGCAAAGGGCCTCACTAAGTAGCTGAGGCTGGCTGCGAACCTCCAATTCTCCTGTCTCAGTCTCCCAAGTACTGGGATTACAAGCGTGTGCCACTACGCCTGACTCATTCATGCCTTTTAGACAATAGAAAATGGGACAATTATCTCCTGCATAGAAGCTGTAAGGCTTAGGTGAACTTCAGGAAGAACATGCATTACAAAACCAATAAAATTCTTTCAAATTATTTGTGCTAGACAGACATTGGTGATTAAAAGGGGAAATGGAAATTAAAAGGGTTTTGACTATACCTCATATTCAGGGAGGAAAGAAAGAAGAAAAGAAGGGGTTAGGCATACTCTGGCTGACCTGAATTACCAGTAAAGACCAATGCACTACAAGAAAAAATCTGGGGAACACTAAGGGAAGAAAATCTCTTCCGTGTGTGTGTGTGTGTGTGTGTGTGTGTGTGTGTGTGTGTGTGTGTTGCTGGGGTTTGAACCCAGAGGCATTCTACCTCGGAGCTACATCTAAAGCCCTATTTTATTTATTTAGTTAGTTAGTTTGTTTGTTTGGAAACAGGGTCTTGCTAAGTTACTGAGGGCCGTGCTGAATTGATGAGGCTGACCTTGAACTTGCAATGCTCCTGTCTCAGCCTCCCAGATACTGGGATCACAGGCATGCGCCAGAATGCCGGGCACCTTTTCCCCACTCTTGATGCTTTCCTCCACATGGGACAGTATGAATTTTTTAATATCATTGACTTTATCACATCTCTGACTCATGCTATTGGGTGAAGTAACTTATCTGATTAGAGCATCTAGAAGAAACTGAACTCAGTCTCACATGGTCCAGCTCCTCTTTCCCTTGGGGGCACCATTCACTCTGCTCTTTCCCTCCTAGAAGAGAGGCAGGTCGATTCCAGACTAGTGCTGCTAGCTGAACACGCCTGTTAAGTCCTGGAGATGGAAATTAAGAAACCTACCAGTTCTTAGATACCTCAGTTCTCCTATGTCAACTTCATTTGTAATAAAAGTAACATTTTGATCTCCACCTGCCTTACTCCTTTGTCCTATCCCTCTGTTGATTCAGAATTTGAATAGAGAAGAGAATATTATTTATTGAATCCCATTCTATCTCAACTTACATCTGAAACTTCTCAGAATTAAGTTCAGCTTGTGTTTCAGTCTTACCGCCCCAATTATGCCATTACCAGGATGAGTAGCACACCTTTCCCAAAGCCCATGTGAAGCCCATGCTTCCGATGCCGCCTGCACTTCACTCAGCAAATCTTTCCATTCACACAATGTGCTACTATCTATGAACATCCCCCAGTCCACACCTACTATCGTCTGGATTTTTGCTGTTGTTGTTTTTTTGTGCAGTACTGGGGATTGAACCCAGGGGCATTCTATCTCCAAGCTACACCCCCAGCCCTATTTTTTATTCTTTATTTTGAAACAGAGTCTCACTAAGTAGCTGAGGCTGGCCGGGAACCTGGATCCTCCGGTCTCAGCCTCCCAAGCCTGGGATTTCAAGCATGCTCCATCCACCGCGCCCGGCTCCATCTGGATCTTAAATGTCTCCCTAAGATCCAGATGTAAAGGCTACTGGGAGGTGGTTAAGCCTCTAAGAAGCGGGACCTAGGGGGAGGTTTTAAGGTTATTGGGGCTTGCCCTCAAAGGAGATCCAGGGGCAAGGAGGAGATCTTTTTCTCTCCTTCCCTTTTTTTTTTTTTTTCGGACCTGGGGATTGAACCCAGGAGCATTCTACCTCCAACCTACATCCCCAGCCTTATTTTTTATTTTTATTTTGAAACAGGGTCTCACTAAGTTGTGGAGGCTGGCCACAAACCTGCAATCCTCTGTTCTCAGCTCCCAAAAGAACTGGGATTACAAGTGTGCACCACTATGCCCCAGCTTCTCCCTTCCTTTTTATTTGTGGTGCTGGAGGATGAACCCAGGGCATCACATAAGCTAAGCATAGGCTCTACCACTGGGTTACCTGGCAGCCCTCTTCCTCTCTCTCTCTTTTCCCTCCCTGGCCATGAGGCGAGAGGTTTTGCTCTACCACAGGCTGCAGGAATAATGTGCTGCTGCCTCATCAAAGACTAAAAAGCAACAAGAGCAAACAAACTCTGAAATCATGAGCCAAAATAAATGTTTTCTATTTAAAAATTAATTACCTCAGAAATGTGTTATAATAATGAAAACCTAACACAATACCTCACTGGAAATTCCTTCCCTTAGTCACTAATTCACATTTCTTTTTTGTTTTGGTACTGGGGATTCAACCCAGGGGCATTCTACCTCTGAGCTACATCCCAAGCCCTATTTTATTTTTTACTTTGAAACAGGGTCTTGCTAAGTCGCCAAGGGTCTCACTAAATTGCCAAGGCTAACCCTGAACCTGTAATTGTCTTGTCTCAGCTTCCCAAGTACTGGGATTACAGGTGTGTGCCACTGCACCCAACTTTCAATCCACATTTATATCCTTCTAATAGCCAGTCAAATTTTTATTTCACACCCCCACTCCCAGCACTGGAAGTTGAACCTAGGGGTGCTGTACCACTGAGCTACATCCCCAGCCTTTGTGTGTGTGTGTGTGTGTGGTAGTGGGGTTTGGACCCAGAGGCATTCTACCTTTGAGCTACACCCCTATATCCCCAGTCCGATTTTATTTCTTATTTGGAAAGAGGGTCTCACTAGGTTGACGAGAGTCTCACTAATTGCTGAGGCTGTCCTTGAGCCTGGGATCCTCCTGTCTCAACCTCCCAAGTACAGGGATTACAGGTATACACTACACCACACCCAGCCCATTTTTTTTTTTTTTAGTTTTGAGACAGATTCTTCTTGCTGGATGCAGTGGTGCACACCTATAATCCCAGGTCCTGGGGCGGCTGAGGCAGGAGGATTCTAAGTTTGAGGCAAGCCTAAGTAACTTAATGAGACCCTGTCTCAAAATAAAAAATAAAAAGGGCTGTAGATGTAGCTCAGTGGTGGAGCCATTGCCTGTGGTCCTGGGGTCTATCTTAAGTACCAAAATAAAAACATAAAAAACAAAAATTTTCCTAATTAATACCATATAGTCTGTCTATTTACTACATGTTTTTATTTATTTATTTATTTATTTATTTATTTATTTATTTATTTATTTATTTGCAGTACTGGGGATTGAACCCAGGGGCATTCTACCTCTGAGCTACACCCCCAGTCCTATTTTTATTCTTTATTTTGAAACAGGGTCTCACTAAGTTGCAGAGAGCCTCTAAGTAGCTGAGGCTGGCCGCAAACCAGCAATCCTCCTGTCTCAGCCTCCCAAGTACTGGGATTACAAGAGTGCACCATCACGCCTGGCTATTTACTACATGTTTTATTGACACTTGTTTTTCTCTTCACTTTTATTTGCTGTTTGTCCTTTATTTGATTTTTGTTGTTGTTTTGGAGTTATCTTTAATATTTTTGTTTTGTTTTGATTTTGGTACTAGGGCTTGAATCCAGAGGTATTCTACCTCCAAGCTACATCCCCAGCCCAATGTTATTTCTTTCTTTTTTTTTTTTTTTTTTTTTTTTGCGGTTCTAGGGATTGAACTCAGGGGCATTCTATCTCCGAGCTACACCCCCAGCCCTATTTTTTATTCTTTATTATTTTGAAACCGGGTCTCACTAAATTGCGGAGTGCTTCACTAGGTAGCTGAGGCTGGTCGCAAACCCGAATGCTGGTCACCTCCCGAATGCTGGGATTACAAGCGTGCGCCACCACACCCGGCTCCAATGTTATTTCTTATATGGAAACAGGGTGGCAATAGGTTGCTGAAAGCCTTGCTTAATTGCCAAGGCTAACTTTAATCCACAATTCTCCTGTTTCAGCCTCCCAAGTACTGGAATTACAAGCATGCACCTCCATACCTGGCATTATCTTTAATATTTTTGATGTATTTCTTTTATATTAATTATGTATTTACTTATTTATTTATTTTGTGGTACTGGGGGATTGAACCCAAGGGCATTCTATCTCTGAGCTACATACAGTTCCAGCCCTATTTTTGTCTTGAAATAGGATCTCGCTAGGTTGCTTCACTCCATACCTGCTGAGGCTATCTTCAAACCTGTTATCCTTCCTGTCTCAGCCTCCCAAGTACTAGGATTACAGGTATGTGACACCATGTCCAGCTTTAATGTATTTCTTTTAAAAATGCTTGATGAGCGGGGTGTGGTAGCATATGCTTGTAATCCCAGTACTTGGGAGGCTGAGACTGGAGGATCTGGGTTCATGCGGCCAGCCTCAGCTACTTAGTAAGTCCCTCTGCAACTTAGTGAGACCCTGTTTCAAAATAAAGAATAAAAAATAGGACTGGGGGTGTAGCTTGGAGGTAGAATGCCCCTGGGTTCAATCCCCAGTACTGCAAAGTAAATAAATAAATAAATAAAATAAAATAAAATAAGCCGGGCGTGGTGGCGCACGCTTGTAATCCCAGCATTCGGGAGGCTGAGACAGGAGGATCCGGGTTCGTGGCCAGCCTCAGCTACCTAGTGAGGCACTCCGCAACTTAGTGAGACTCGGTTTCAAAATAAAGAATAAAAAATAGGGCTGGGGGTATAGCTCGGAGGTAGAATGCCCCTGAGTTCAATCCCTAGTACCGAAAAAAAAAAAATAAAATAAAATAAAATAAAAATGTTTGATGGAGCCGGGCGTGGTGGCGCACGTTTGTAATCCCAGCATTTGGGAGGCTGAGACTGGAGGATCCCGGTTTGCGGCCAGCCTCAGCTACCTAGTGAGGTACTCTGCAACTTAGTGAGACCTGGTTTCAAAAATAAAGAATAAAAAATAGGGCTGGGGGTATAGCTCGAAGGTAGAATGCCCCTGAGTTCAATCCCCAGTACCACAAAAAAAAAAAAAAAAGTTTGATGGACTGGGGGTGTGCTCAAGGTCATCTTAGCATGCCTGAGGACCTGTGTTCAATCCCCAGCTACCCCCACACCAAAAAAAAATGCCTTTATGGTATTCCTTCTATTCTTGGCAATACTAAGAATTGAACTCACTGTACCTCTGAGTTACATCCCCAGCTTTAAAGACATTCTTGTTTGAAGGTATGGCTTACAGTTGTGTCTAGGGGTCTAGGTCAATCTCACTGTTCTTTCAACAAAATGGAAGAATAAAGTAGGCAATGCCCAACTTGGGGACAAAGGGTACAAGGTACTAACAGGGTCATGAAAAAGCCAAGGCAAAGCCACTTACGTGGAAATTAACTGGAGGGGTGAACAAGTCATGCTCAAGGTGTTATGAGATGATGTGACAACACAAGGGTTTGATTTCTTGTTCAACATCTCACTTCATTTCCCAGCTGTCGCTGGTCACCATACATGTGAGTGATGGAAAATCTTGGCCTGAGCCTGGCGTGGTGGCGCACGCTTATAATCCCAGTACTTGGGAGGCGAGACAGGAGGATCCAGGTTTGTGGCCAGCCTCAGCTATTTAGTGAGGCCTTCTGCAACTTAGTGAGACACTGTTTCAAAAAATAAAGAATAAAAAATAGGACTGGGGTTGTAGCTTGGAGGTAGAATGTCTCTGGGTTCAATCCCTGGTACCACAAAAAAAAAAAAAAAAAAAACCAAACAAAGTCTTGTCCTGGCACTGTGCTCAGTACACAAAGCAGGACTCAACAAATGTTAATGGCTAAATATGAGTAATGTCATAGATTCCGTACAAGGTTGTCTATAAAAATTGGTGTATGTTAATATTTCCAAAGCCCTCCGAAGTCTAGCCCTTCCCTGTCTTCCAGTTCAGTCGGCCTGGTTTCTTTGCTCCTGCCACTGAACCACTTACAGCCTCCACTGTGCCAGGTTGCTTCAGGTATCCACATTTCTTTTCTTTTTTTTTTTTTTTTGCAGTTTTGCAGTTTTGCAGTACTGAGGGTTGAACCCAGGGGCATTCTACCTCCGAGCTACACCCCCAGTTTAATCCTCAGTACTACACACACACACACACAAGCAATACATATAAATTCAATAAACATCTATGAAGTGCCTATCACATGGCAGATGGTGTTAAGCTAGTCTGGTATAGTCAAATGAACTTTGGGTTTGAGGGAAAATAATTGTGTGTGTGTGTGTGTGTGTGTGTGTGTGTGTGTGTGTGTGTGTGTGTGTAAGTAATACTATGGAATGACTCCAGGAGCATTCTACCTCTGAGCTATACTAGTTTTTATTTAGAACAGGGTCTTACTACGTTGTTGAAGGCCTAAGTTGCTAAGGCTCACCTCAAACCTGAAATCCTTCTGTCTAAGCTTCCCAAGTAGTGGGATTATAAAGTGTGTACCACCACACCCAGCTAAATTACTTAACTTTCTAATCCTCAGTATTTTCATCTATAAAACAGGGCAGGAATAGGTGTTAAAATGTTTAAATTAAACAACGTATGTTTAGCTTTATCAAGGTGTCCAGGAGCAGCCAACAGACATTAAAAATGACTTAGTTTAGGGGGTATAGTTTAGGGTGTGTGACTAGCATGCACAATGCATGAGGTCCTGGGTTTGATCCCAATACCACAAACAAACAGACAGATTTACAGAGAGGGATTCCCCACAGCAGAAGCCAGAACCAATGCCTGGAATTAGGTTTTGAAGGGGTTTGAAGGCAAGCATCATTAGCCATTGGGAGTCAAAGGAGCTGTTTCAGCAAAGGGGTGACATGCCTAAATTTCTCATTTAGAAAGAAAATCTAGAGCCAGGCATGGTGGCGCACGCTTGTAATCCCAGCATTCGGGAGGCTGAGACCGAAGGATCCAGGTTCGAGGCCAGCCTCAGCTACCTAGTGAGGCACTCCGCAACTTAGTGAGACTCGGTTTCAAAATAAAGAATAAAAAAAAATTAGGGCTGGGGGTGTAGCTGAGAGGTAGAATGCCCCTGGGTTCAATCCCCAGTACCGCAAAAAAAAAAAAAAAAAGAAAGAAAGAA
>PVLC010050383.1:0-10131 GCA_004027655.1 Graphiurus murinus | reverse complement strand
CACAATCATAACAAGGTCACTCACTGAAGTGAACCTTAGGGGGAGGGAGGGGGAGGGAACGGGAATGGGGAGGGAATCGGGGAAGGGGTCAAATGAGAATTGTGTGCAAATATGTTGTTAACAATTTGTACTTAACAAAGATGTACGCTATATTGCACGAATTACTACAATAAAAATTAAAAAATTAAAAAAAAAAGAATAATTAAATACATTAGAGCTAAATCTTTATTTATGCTTCATTCTAAAAAAAAAAATCAATAGAAAGCATCATTAAATCCAGAGCACAAGAGTATTATATTGTTATTGAGTAGTAAAGAATTCTCAGGGTTTCATTACTTCATATTATATCATGTATCTTTTGTAAATGGAAAAACTATATGTATATCTATTTTTAAGTTCCAAATTTCATATTGAAGTTGCAAGAGAAAATAGCAAATCAGAGACTTTTTAAATCATCATGTTACCTCAATAAAGCATATATTTTTCATAAATTTGTTCCATTATTTAAAAACTCAAAAATTCCAATTTCCTTTTCTTGAATTTCTCAACCTTATTCGATTGCAGCAACCACAAGTAGCATATATATGCATACATATATCCATAATTTCTTTTTATATAACTCTTTAAATATACTCTTTAAATATACTTCAACCTCAGCTCTTTATATTTTGTCATTTCCCCATTATGAACACTAGAGACTTATAGGTAAAAATAAGGAAAAAGAACCCATTTCCATCATTTTGGTGTACTTGTATTTGCAATAGCCAGATTTTTTTTAATTGTAACTGATAGAAATTCAACTCAAATATGCTAAGTAAAAAGTAGGAATTAATAGATGAATGAGGCATGTTAGGACACTGACAGAATATCTGTGAGGAGCAGGTAGTTTTCGGTATCTCAGGGAGAGAAACTTTGGACTTCACATGACCAGAACACTCTCTTTCCCATCTGTGAGCTTAATTGTCTCCCCTGAGTGTCTTCCCTATGGAGTTCAAGGAAAATGACCTTTTCATTCTATGCCTCAAGAAAGAAAGAGAGTTCCTTCCTGAAAACACCTCAGAGAAGGAATCGGAATGTCTTGAGCCTGTTTTTACCCTTTAGAAGAATCCCTTTCTCTAGAGAGATGAGGTGCTATGAATGACCAGAACAAGGTAACATTCCCATCCCTGTGGGCCAGCATGGGGTGTGTGTGCTATAATCAACATTCCAATCACAGCTATTTGAAAAGGATGAAGGACCATTTCCCCAAGGAGAGTAGGTATCTGTTAGCAGATGAAGGTGGGGAAGGGGAGGTCTTCTGTGCTGATAAAGACAGCAGATGTCTCTGTTCTTGCATTCACTAGAGTCAGGGCACATTGAACATCTTGGTTACAGTTTTTTATGGACATGTCAGAAGGTTTGGAGGGGTGTGTATTCTCAGATCTGTTTATATGAAGGACCTTGGAGCCTCCTTGCAAAGACTTCAATCCAAAGGAAGGCGGCATTGTGGTACAGAAGTATCCTTTGTGGACGATGATCTAGGATAAAGGGAGAGTGATGATTATGAATGTAGCACTATTTCTATTACTCAGATTGTTTATTGGCCTAGCCCCTATGGAGTCACATCTGAGTCCTAGAGAAAAAGGGGTGCCATAAAAATGTGAGTAAATATGAAGACTATTTCACCATGATCTTCGTGGGATACTGAAGTGCAAGAGAACAACAACTTCTGTAGTGACTTGAGCCCACATCCAATGTGGGGATAGTTCACACATGCTGTTAATACAGGCTGGCAGGGGTCACTGGGAGCCATTCTTGTTAAGTAGCTACCATGGCCAGAGAATGCAGCTTTGTGACTATATTCATGATTCTGTTTTCCCAATAGCCAATCTAGGAAACACATTAAAGCTAAAAGTATTCACTTATTTATGTATTCATTGATTCGTTCAACAAACATCTATCCAATGTGCACCAGACACTGTGCATGGTAGTGAAGATAGGAAGATGAATATGACATGGTCACTGGAATGAACGCAGCCACGGGAACGCTCAGCTACAGTGCAGTGGTATCAGGGCTAGAAAAGAGGCGGGCAGGGCATGTGGGAGCACACACACACACACACACACAAGAATGGGGAGTGAGAGCAGATTTCTTTCCTAAAAGGCAACAACTAATTTGAGTTTTAAAAGATGCGCATATGCATGTTCACCAGGCATCTAAGGTAAGAAGAGGCATTCTCAGAAGGAGCAGCCTATATAGTAGAAAGCATAATAAAGTGCATTTAGGGGCCTGTGTGGGATGAATAGGGGGTTGGGGAGAGCGACCAATGAGATAAGTGTTATCAAATTTGTCAAGGATTTTGCAGCCCATGCTGGAGAGTTTGGACTTTATCTGGTGGGAAATGGGAAGCTATTGGAAACTCTTTTTGTGTGTGTTTGTGTATGGTACTGAGGATTGAACCCAGGGGCATTTGACCTTTGAGCTACACCCCCAGCCCTTTTTATTTTTTGTTTTGAAACAGGGTCTTAATAGGTTGCTGACAGTCTTACTACATTGCTGAGGTTGTCTTTGAACCCGCAGTCCTCCTGTCAGCCTCCAAAGTACTGGGATTACAAACCTGCACCAGCATGCCCAGCCACCATTCAAAACTCTTAAGTGAGAAGAGGACATTAACATTATTTTAGAAGGGTCATTCTAGGTGCATTGTGGATTATAGGTTGAAGGTAGATGTGAATGGAGGTTAAGGTCAGTTATTTAGAAGGTTTTGGTAGGGATCATAATTAGAAAAATGGTAAGGGCTTAGACACTATGAGAATGACAGAAGGGGAAAGAATTAAGGAGGAATGAGAAGACTGGTGATTGACTGGATGTAGACAGGAAAGGAGAGGGAGGAATTCTTTGCCTTCACTCTTGTACCAGGCTAGGCTAGGCTACACGGTGGTCACAACAGACCCTGAGCTCTCTAGAGTGTAACACAAAGCCTCCCTTCTTACTAATGCACAGTCTCTACCTTGTGGTGGCTATGCTATCTGGAACTCATGGCCTCTAAGCTGCCACTGTTAGAAAACCAGGACATGTCACCTCAAAATATTTCTCTTTGACATAGGTATTTTTGAGCAGAAATGCTCTCTGCCCTCCCTTGAATTTCCTGAAAGCAGAAAATAAATTTGGAAAGGTGTCCCCTCTTCCTGCCTCTACCAGGAAGTGCAGAAGACAACTGGAGACAACTCTTCTCAGCTCAGAGGTAGCACCGGAGGGATCTACAAACAGCCCTCACTCTACCAGTTTACCTTTATAAATTTACCTGCTCAAAGTGTCCTGCCTGTGGAGGGCTACAACTGCTTTCCTTTGTCTTGTCACTTCTTTAAAAATGTACTGCTTCTCTGAAGATATTATATAAGCAAGAGTTCTAAGCCACTGCCTGGATTTACCTTTCATTGAGGCTTCTCCTGTGTGATGTACACTGTGCATGTTAAGAAAGTTGCTTGTTAAGCAGACATGGTGGTACACGCTTGTAATCTCAGTACTTGGGAGTCTGAGACAGGAGGATCGCAGGTTTGAGAACAGCCTCAGCAAGTAGTGAGACTCTCATCAACTTAGGGAGACACTAAAAATAAAAATTAAAAAAAAAATAGAACTGAGGGTGTAGTTTGGAGGTAAAAATGCCTCTAAATTCAATCCCCAGTACCAAAAAAAAAAAAGAAAAAGAAAAAGAAAGAAAGAAGGTTGCTTGTTGTCAGGCATGGTGGAGACAGGAAATGTTTTTATGACTTACAGAATGAAAAAAAGAATATCTAGCTAGGTGTGGTGTTGCACACTTATAATCCCAGTACTTGGGAGGCTGAGACAGGAGGATTCAGGTTTGAGGATAGCCTCAACAAGTAGTGAGACTCTCATCAACCTAGTAAGACCTTGTTTCCAAATAAAACCAATATAAGGCTGGGAGTGTAGCTCAGAGGTAGAATGCCTCTGGGTTAAATCCTCAGTACCATCAAAAAAGGAAGAAAGAAAATTACTTGTTCTTTTTTTGTTAATCTGTCTTTTGTTACAGGAATCTGTTCTAAATATGAAGGTTAAGAGGAAATTGTGTTTCCTCCCTGATACCACAATTAAGGGGAAGGGCTTGAAAGGAATACTATTTCTTAAGTGCCTTGACTGGAAGAGAAAGACATTGCTTCCATTCCCATTTCATTGTCTCAAACTAGAGAGACAGTCCCAGCCTAATTGCTTGCAAGGGAGGTGAGAAAATGTTTAGTAACATGAATATTTGGTGCTGTTTTCATTAACAGTATAGATTAACAGCATGGACTCTGAAACACACTGCTTGAGTTTAAATCTCAGTTCCTGTAGTTACTAGCCATGCAGCTAGTGAGTACAGATTTGTGAGCAAATCTCTGTTTCCTCATTTGTAAAATGATATTAATGGTACCCTTTACTTTATAGCCTTGTTTTGAAAATTAAATAATTTAATGTACATGAAATACCTAGTCCCTAAGATATGGTAGGCACTCAGCTAGATGGAGCAAGATTAGGAAGGAGAATAAGTGAACGTTAAGTCATTTTGAGTTGAAATGGCTGTGGGACCTCCAGTAGGCAGTCACATGATGAAAATGGAGCGCCAAGCCAGGTGTGGTGGTGCATGCCTGCCATCCAAGTATTTGGAAGGCTGAGACAGGAGGATCACAGGTTCGAGATCAGCCTCAGCAACTTGAAGTATAAAGCAGTGATCCTCAGCAAGCGAGTGATGACTTGAAGTTTGGATATAGGTGAGATTAGCAAGGGCAAGTGAATAAATAAAGGGAAAACAGAAGCTTGAAAAGAGAACCCCGGAGGATAAAAAAAAACATTTAAAAGAAGAGGAGAGGACAAGGAAAATGTGGTGTATATACACAATGGAATTTTACTCAGCCATAAAGAAGAACGGGATTATGTCATTTGCAGGAAAATGGATGGAACCAGAGAATATCATGCTAAGTGAAATAAGCCAGACCCAGAAAGTCAGGGTCATATGTTTTTTCTCATATGTGGAAGTTAGACTGAAAAAAAGGAAAGAAAAGGGACCTCATGAAAACTAGGAAAGAGACCAGAAGTGTAGTGGAAGGAGATCAGGGAAGAGAGGAAGAGAGGAAAAGGGGAGGTACAGACCAAATAGTGTGATGTGCATATATGAATATGTCACTGTGAATCTCACCAATAAAAATTAATAAAAATAAAAATTGAGAGGTAAAAATGAGCCCACACTCATATTCAACCAAATCGGTAGGAGGAAGCCAAAAGGAAGTGGAAGGGGAGTTTGAGAGAGTATTAATTATTTTATAATTAATGAAAATGTATCTACACTTAACTTTGCATTAGTTCAAAGATAATAATACTTGATAATAACTTAATTAAATTTAGTTCATAGCTTTGGAATAAATCATGGTCAGTAGCTTCAGAAGAAATGTGAGTATAACAAAAGTCATACAGAAGAGATTATAGTTACGAGTGCTTATAATAATTTCTTTTTGTCAGCATCTGAGTTAGGAAGGCAACTCTTCTCTTACTAAAAGATCTTCCAGCTGGGTGTAGCACACGCTTGTAATCCCAGTACTTTGGAGGCTGAGGCTGGAGGATCTGGCTTTGTGGCCAGCCTCAGCTACTTAGTGAGGCCCTCTGCAACTTAATGAGACCCTGTTTCAAAATAAAGAATAAAAAATAGGACTAGGGGTGTAGCTCGGTGGTAGAATATCGAATATCCGTGGGTTCAATCCCCAGTACCACACACACACAAAAAATCTTCCTGTTTCTATAAAGAATGCTATTATAAAAGATACATATCAGCCGAGCGTGGTGGCGCACGCTTGTAATCCCAGCATTCGGGAGGCTGAGACCGGAGGATCCGGGTTCACGGCCAGCCTCAGCTACCTAGTGAGACACTCCGCAACTTAGTGAGACTTGGTTTCAAAATAAAGAATAAAAAATAGGGCTGAGGGTATATCTCGGAGGTAGAATGCCCCTGAGTTCAATCCCCAGTACCGCAAAAAAAATAAAATAAAAAAATAAAAAATAAAAAAAATAAAAGATACATATCAGGTCTCAGTGGCAGCAAAAAATAAAAAAACATGCAAAGTAAGAAAGTGCTTTAAATACTAATCCAATCATTTTGCTACTGTGTAGCCATAATTTCATGACTCTATAATTGGTATAAAGATGGGTCAGAGTTAGGGGAGAAGCAAAGTACTTGTATTAGAGGAAGAATATACATGTATATGTAAATGTATACATATATACACATACATATCCTCATTGCCAATGTATATTTATTGCCAGTGTACATATGTATGTATAATGTATACATATATACACACATTCTCATTCCCAATATATATATTTATTGCCAATATACATATATATGTATAATGTGTGTATATATATACACATTTTCATTGCCAACATATATTTATTGCCAATGAACATATATATATGTATAATGTACACATATATACACACACATTCTTGTTGCCAATATATATATATTTATTGACAGTGAAGGACATTGAACCTGGGGCCCCACACAAGCCTTCTAACTCTGAGTGGCACCCCACTCCCAGCCCAAGAAAGAAAATTTCTGAAAAACTACAATATAGTAACACTAGCTTAACCTCCCTGACTAGAAAAAGCAAACATTAAAAAAAAATTTTTAACCATCTGAATTTTAGTATACTGCCACCAAGTGACCAGAGGTTCTGTAAAGGTAAGAGAACATCATATTTTCTGTGTCAATTTATGGGCTGAAGGCATTATAATAATCTTAGCCAAATTACCGTTTCACTCTTTTTGAAACTGTGCGTCTCCTGAAACTGCATGAAAAGGAATACTGAGGAAGTCCCCAAATGTGTAAAAGTGGGAAATGGCTGGGAATGTATTAGTAAATAGGTGGGGAGATAATTGGCTTGAACCTCATAAGAGGCAACACTTCCTAAGGAAAAGGAAAATAAAGGTGTGAAAGGGACAGTGGGGAGGCTGCAGAACACTGACACTTCTCCCAGACCTCCTGGTTTCTGTGGAGAAAGGGGGAAGAAGCTCTTTCTCCAGAGAGGACAGAGGTGGGGGTGGGAATTCACAGCCATTCCACCAGGCCCAGTGACTAAATACAAATTGGCTACTCACTAAACCAAATATTGCAGGTGTTTAGTAAAAAATTTGTAAAAAGCTGGGCATGGTGGCACATGCCTGTAATCCCAGGACTTGAGAGACTGACCCAAAGGATCACAGGTTCAAGGCCAGTCTCAGCAACCTTGGCAAAACCCTGCTTCAAAAAAAGAGGGAGTGAGGAGCTGGGGATGTAGCTTAGAGGTAGAATGCTCTTGGGTTCAATCCCAGTACCAAAAAAATTAATTTGTCAATTCATTAATTAAAAATAAAAAGGGCTAGGGATGTAACTTAGAGGTAGAATGCCCCTGGCTTCAATCTCCAGGAGAGAGAGAGAGAGAGAGAGAGAGAGAGAGAGAGAGAGAGAGAGAGAGAGAGAGAGAGAGAGAATGAATATGAATAAAAGAAAATCTCTTGCCCAAAGAGAAAGTCTGGCCTTTGCCCTGGCTTCTGCAGAGTAAACTGGCTTTAGGAATGTTACGCCTGATAAGAGGATCTTTGTTTGCCTGGGGATCTTAAGCCAGACTGTGTAGTCTAACAGTGTGATTTAGGCTGGGGAGCTGGCCACACCTGCATAGTCTTGGTAGGGGGCCTGGTCACCACAGAAAGACCAACAATATGACTTATGGTGAGGGATTTCGCTCACATGATATTGGTCAGACTACAGACTGATTAACCATCAATTAATAATCAATTAACCATGCAGGCCCATTCAAACCGGAAAGAAGCTCAGGGGAGCTTCCCTGGTTGGCAGCACTCCATGGTTGCTGTCATACATCAATATTGGCGAGCCAACGGTCCTGACTCCGCAGAGGAGATGATGAAGCCCCACACTGGTACTTCTGTACCTGGACTCTGCCCTGCAAGCTTTCTCCCTTGGCTGATTTTAATCTGCAACCTTCCCTTGTCATAAACTAAGTGTAATAGCTTTCAGTGAGTTCTGTGAGTCTTTCTGGTGAATTGTGGACCCCGAGGGCTCTCTTTGGAGTTTGAGAACCCCTTGAACTTGGTCAGAAGTAATGGCTTGAGGCACATGCCCTCTCACTTTGCAGTTGGCCTGTGTTCCTCCAAGTACAAAGAAGTCGGCAGATTTTACTTTCTGACAATACAGTTTATATTTCAAAGAAGCTGTATACTTTCTAAATAAGACATTCATTAGGTTCCTTTCTCCAATACTTATCTAAAATAGGTTTGTGAAATTATTCAATAAGTACTTATTGAATTTAACTGAGAGGCGGGCCATGGTGGCACACACCTGTAATCCCAGTATAGGAGGATTGCATGTTCGAGAACAGCCTCGGCAATGTAGTGAGACTCTCAGAAGCTTAGCAGGACCCTGTTTGAAAACAACAAATAAAAATAGGGCTGAGAGTATAGCTCAGAGGTAGAACACCCCTGGATTCAGTTCCCAAACACACACACACACACACACACACACACACACACACACACACATGAATTTAACAGAGAATTTAAAGTACTTAGGAAAATATTCATTTAAATTATCTTTGTGAGCCTGGAAAGGTAGCGCACACTTGTAATCCCAGTACTTGGGAGGTTGAGATAGGAGGATCAAAGTTTCGAGACCAGCCTCAGCACCTTAGTGAGACACTCAGTAATTTAAAGAGATCCTCAGAAATTTAGAGAGATACTTTTCAAAATTTAAAAAGGGTTGGAGTGTAGCTTGGACATAGAATGCCCTGGGTTCAACCCCCAATACCAAAAAATAAACTATTTTTGTCCCCTGAGTGGTGGCCCATGCCTGTAATCCCAGTACTTGGGAGGCTGAGATAGGAGGACTTCAGGTTCAAGGTCAGCCTCACCAACAAAGTAAGACTCTTAGGACCTAGGGAAACCCTGTTTCAAAAATAAAAAGGGCTTGGGGTAAAGCTCTGAGATAGAGTACCTCTGGGTTCAATCCCCAGTAACACACACACACACACACACACACACACACACACACAAAATTGTGTACATTTTACCAAATGTTTTTTATTAGGAGAGAATACCTTATGTTATATTAATACTCACTAACTATAAGATGTTGGACAAATTGCATAATTTCCATTTGAGTCTGATCATTTCTAAAAATAAAGATAAATACCTTTATCATAGATGCTAATTAAGGATTAGTGAAAATGGAAGATGAAATGAGATACACGATTGAAATTTTTAGCCAAATGTCTGGCACCTAGTACATATTCTGTAAGTATTAACCAAGATAATGATACTATTCTAAGATATTTATATGAGATTCTTGCTTTATACATTTTATGACTAAAGAATGATGAGTGGCTGACATTTCTGACCTCAGTTTTCCTTTATCTGTAAAACTAATATCATCTCTGTGCAAACTTATGAGCTGAAGCCATTATAATCATTTTAGGCAAATTACCACTATTTGTCACCTGAGAAGAGCTAGCTCTGGACAGGGTGCAGAGGAGGCCCAGAGAGAAAAGGGACCTCAACTCAGAACCAGCAGGGTCCTTACATGATGGAAAAGGATTTCAGCATGTTCGTAGAGGCACAGAGATTTATTTAGGAAAGCAAGGAATACACAGTGAACCCTGAGCCTCCATCTCAAGAATGAGAGACGAGTTTGGGGGTTCATGGATTCTTTGTAAAGCATATTTGGTAAAGGTGGGGATGGGAAGGTCTATAGGGATTACATCAGTCTGTGGAGCTCAAGACAGTTCATGGTGGCCTGGTCATTCTCAGGATCCTTAGGCTGATGTAGTCTCCATTATCTGATCAACAGACAATGCTGGAAAGTCCCCTCAATTATAGGGTTCTTAAAAATGTCATATCTTAGCCAGGCGTGGTGGCGCACGCTTGTAATCCCAGCATTGGGGAGGCTGAGACCGGAGGATCCGGGTTCGCGGCCAGCCTCAGCTACCTAGTGAGGCACTCTGCAACTTAGTGAGACTCGGTTTCAAAATAAAAAGAATAAAAAATAGGGCTGGGGGTGTAGCTCGGAGGTAGAATGCCCCTGAGTTCAATCCCCAGTACCGCAAAAAAAA
>PVLC010050382.1:0-10131 GCA_004027655.1 Graphiurus murinus | reverse complement strand
GGGTTCGCGGCCAGCCTCAGCTACCTAGTGAGGCACTCCGCAACTTAGTGAGACTCGGTTTCAAAATAAAGAATAAAAAATAGGGCTGGGGGTGTAGCTCGGAGGTAGAATGCCCCTGAGTTCAATCCCCAGTACCGCAAAAAAAAAAAAAAAAAGAATAAAAAATAGGGCTGGGGGTATAGCTTGGAGGTAGAATGCCCCTGAGTTCAATCCCCAGTACCGCAAAAAAAAAGAAGGACAAGGCTCAAAAAAGTTAAGTAATACCACCTAATAGCTAAGACTGACAACTATGTTTTCTTTTTTTGTGTGGTACTGGGTATTGAACCCAGGGGCATTCTACCTCCGAGCTACATCCCCAGTCCTATATTTTATTCTTTATTTTGAAACACGGTCTCACTAAGTTGCGGAGGGCCTCATTAAGTAGCTGAGGCTGGCCACGAACCCAGATCCTCCAGTCTCAGCCTCCCAAATGCTGGGATTACAAGCGTGCGCCACTACGCCCGGCTAAGACTGACAACTATATTTTCTAATGCTTTTCATGTATTATCTAATTCTCTCAACAATCCTATGAAGTGAACACCAGTATTATCTCGTCTCACAAATTAGGAAATAAATGCACAAAGCGTTATGCAACTTATCCAATAGTGCATAACTAATGGGGAAACAGAGAATACAATGTAAACAGTGTGACTCAAGTCTTTAATTTTAACTACTGTGACATTTTATCTCCCAAAGACCTGAGCACCAAGACTAGATTTTGATCTAGGTTCCGTTGATTCCAAAGATTTTTGTCAGTATATTATATAATGTTGCCTCCAAATTCCTAGGAAAGTGTTTGTAAAATGACAACCTTTTCATAATTTTTCTTGTGTGTGTGTGTGTGTCACTGAGGATTGAACCCAGAAGCATTCTACCTTTGAGCTACACTCCCAGCCCGATTTTATTTCTTATTTGGAAACAAGGTCTCATTAGGTTGAAGAGACTCTCACTGTTTGCTGAGGCTATCCTCGAACCTGCCATCTCCTGTCTCAGTCACCCAAGTACTGGGATTACAGGCGTGTGCCTGTATATAGTTATAATTTTTATTTTTGTTGTTCTTGATTTGTTTTGCAGCACTAGGGTTTGAACTCAGGGCCTTGCACATGCTAGACAAGTGCTCTACCACTCAATTACATCCCACCCTATCAGCCTAAGTATCCATCAACAGATGAATGGATTATGAAACTATGATATACACATACAGTGGAATTTTACTCAGCCATAAAGAAAAACAAAATTATGACATTTGCCAGAAAATGGATTACATGAAGCCTAAGCAATTAATTACCACTAGATCACACTTAGTTTGTTTTTGGTTTTTTTGCGGTACTGGGGATTGAACTCAGGGGCATTCTACCTCCGAGCTACACCCCCAGCCCTATTTTTTATTCTTTATTTTGAAACCGGGTCTCACTAAGTTGCGGAGTGCCTCACTAGGTAGCTGAGCTAGCTGCGAACCCGGATCCTCCGGTCTCAGCCTCCCAAATGCTGGGATTACAAGCGTGCGCCACCATGCCCGGCTCAATCACACTTGTTTTTAGGGAAAAGAATTTCATAAAGAAAAGTACACTCAATGGAACCGAGCATGTGAAGTTACACCTTCTTATTCAGTAGAAACATTTCCTGGATAAAGGTCAGGCAAAAGATATATTTTTGCCTTGGCTCTTTTTCTTCCTTTATTCTTACCTATGGGGGGTGGAGGGGCGGGAGGCAGGGAAGCACAGTGTTAAACCAAAACCATCAGGAAAAAACTTCCCTGACTATGGTTGGCTAAAAATGGTCCTCTGAGATACCTGCATACTAATTCCTAAAACATGTGAATATTACCTTTTAAGGCCAAAGAGACTTTGCAGATGTGATTAAATTAAGGATCATGCAAAGGGGAGATTAGCCTGGATTATTCAGTTGAACCTTCTGTATTTACAGAAGGTCTTCTAGGAAGGAGGTAAGAGATCATAGGGAGGGAAGGCGATAAAAAAGCACAGTGAGATTTGAAGATGCTATGCTACTGGTTTTGAAGATGGAAGGAAGCCAGGTGTGGTGGCGCATGCCTATAATCCTAGTACTTGGGAGGCTGAGACAGGAGGATCACAGGTTCATAGCCAGCCACAGCAACTTAGTGAGGTCCTCCACAATTTAGTGAGATTCTGTTTCAAAATAAAAAATAAAATACGACTCGGGGTATAGCTTAGAGACAGAATGTCCCTGAGTTCAATCCCCAGTACCAAAAAATGAAAGAAAGGGCTATGAGCCAAAAGATGCAAAGAATGCAACTCTAGAAGCTGAAAGAAACAAGGAAATGAGAGAATCCCCTAAAATCTCCAGAAGTACAGCCCTGAAAATAATTGGTTTCAGCTTATTGAAACTCAGTTCAGAATTCTGACCTCAAGAACTAACTGTAAGATAATAAGTTTGTGTTGTTTCAAGCCATTAAATTTGTAGTTATTAATTATAGCAACAACAGGAAACAAACTAATCTAACCTCTTGTTGCTAATTTTCTGTCCTACCCAGCAATTTATTAATTCTGTTGACATCTATGGTACATCAGGCACTAAGAGAAATATTCCGGATACCAAAAAAAAAAAAAAAAGTAATAAGTCCCAATCTCGCCCCCAAGAGCTCAGACTAGTGGCCTTCCTCTTCTCCCTGCTAAACAACTTAATGCAACTGTTTCTAACAATTGATTCAGCCAATTAGGGAAAAAAAAAGAATTCTCCATACCTGGTTGTGGATGAGTCCATGATAGAGAATGCTCTGCATGTCCCTGCAAAGGCGCTCCAGGCCACCATACTTGGACCAGACATTGGGGCTGTTGGCTGACACCAAACCTTCCACAGTAGTCTTCAAATTACCCAGCAACTGCCAGTGCTCCCTCCTGCAATTATACCAATGTTTAGTTCATTTTGTTGTATCTGATTTTGACCATGTCAAAGAAAGTCTAAGCCAAGGAACCTCCTGCCCCACATCCTAATATTCTCTCCCTATTAATTTTTCACTTGCGCATAAAATTCAACTTTGAACAGATTGAAGATGTAAAAAACTAAAATTAAAAAGATACAAACTGCCGAGCGTGGTGGCACATGCTTGTAACCCCAGTATTTGAGAGGCTGAGACCCGAGGATGCAGGTTCGTGGCCAGCCTCAGCTAGTTAGTGAGGCTCTCTGCAACTTAGTGAGACCCTGTTTCAAATTAAGAATACAAAATAGGGCTGGGGGTGTTGCTCAGAGGTAGAATGCCCCTGGGTTCCATCCCCAGTATCGCAAAAAAAAAAAAAAAAACAGAGTGAGGTAGTGAACGCTTGTAATCCCAGTACATAGGAGGCTGAGATAGGGGGATTATAAATTCTCAGCCAGCCTCAGCAACCTCATGAGGCCCTCTGCAACTCAGTGAGACCTTGTTTCAAAACAAAAAATAAAATCAGGCTGGGGAGCTAGGCGTGGTGGCACACTCTTGTCATCCCAGTACTTGAGAGGCTGAGACAGGAGGATGGCAGGTTCAAGAACAGCCTCAGCAAGCAGTGAGACTCTCGTCAACCTACCGAGCCCCTGTTTCCAAATAAGAAATAAAATTGGACTGGGTGTGTAGCTCAAAGGTAGAAAGCTTCTGGGTTCAATCCCCTGTACCAAAACAAAACAAAACAAAAACGGACTGGAGGTGTAGCTCAGAGATATTATGCCCCTGAGTTCAAACCTTAGTACCACCAAAAAAAAAAAAAAAAATCTCACATTCAAATCTTACATTATGCTTAGTAAACGATCTTCATCCACTACCTCACTTAATCCTCACACAAATAGTCTATAACTGCCGGGTGTGGTGGCGCACACTTGTAATCCCAGCATTTGGAGGATCCAGGTTCGTGGCCAGCCTCAGCTGCTTAGTGAGGCCCTCTGCAACTTAGTGAGACCCGGTTTCAAAACAAAGAATAAAAAAATAGGGCTGGGGCTGTAGCTCAGAGGTAGAATGCTCCCAGGTTCGATCCCCAGTACTGCAAGAACGACAACAACAAAAAAAGTTTATAACTCTGTTTTTAGGAGTATGATCCATTAAGATCCATTTCTGAATAACAACAGTACATGGGAAAAATCAGATGAGAGCATCTACTCAGAACCAGAAATCTTTTACCAAACAAAAGAGCCAAGCCGGGCATGGTGGCACTTGTAATCCCAGTACTTGGGAGGCTGAGACTGGAGGATCCGGGTTCGTGGCCAGCCTCAGCTACTTAGTGAGACCCGGTTTCAAAATAAAGAATAAAAAAAAAAAATAGGACTGGGGGGTGTAGCTCGGAGGTAGAATGCCCCTGGGTTCCATCCCCAGTACCACATTTTTTTAAAAAAGCCCAAAGACTTTTTATTCACTATATTTCCAAGCACTAAGTGCAGCATTGTGATACAGAAAGTGCTTTATATACATATTCACACACAAATATTATGGAAAAGAACATAAACTGTCCATGGTTTTTTTCCTACATGATTTTTAAGCTAAAATTAAGACCAAAATGTTTTAAACTTGCCCTGACACACTTTAGGAAATGCCCCTCAAACCAGTCAGCTACCTAAGTCAGCTCATTCTCCTAGACTACTTGATATATTTTAGTGGAAAAGTTGGAAAATTGCTACCGAAAATGATCTTCAAGATTCTTCTGAAATCCCTAGTCAGCTCATTCGCCTAGACTACTTGATATATTTTAGTGGAAAAGTTGGAAAATTGCTACCCAAAATGATCTTCAAGATCCTTCTGAAATCTTCCAGCCCAATAAAAACTCAAAATCAACTGCAACTGAAAGAAAGAGCTAGATGTACTGAATTAAACTGGGCAAGAAAACTTGAAAAGATAAGTATCAAGCTGGGGTGGTGGTGGCCTGTTTCAAAATAAAGAATAAAAAAAAAAGGACTAGAGTGCCCCTGGGTTTAAGCCCCAGTTCTCTTTTCAAGGACAGTCATAGGAAATGGCAATGATTTCTTCAGGGAACTTTCACCATAATTATTTTATATCATGTAAATACCTTTGCGGGTGGGAGGGTCCTGGATTAGAATTCTTTCTATCAATACACAAAATTAATTTCTTTTGTATACTTTCTGAGCTACTTTAGGAAAGTAGACGAGTGAAGTAAAGGGAGACAAATAAAATTAATGACAGATACAGTACAGGAGTGGCATCTTAAGAGGGAGGGCCAGATGGATCTTACTCTGATCTTTTGCACTCAAGGCCTTGTGAACAAGAATTTATTCCAATTGGAGACATCAAGTTTTCTTAACCTTATGCCATTAAACTTCTGAGTCACCAGATTTCTCCTGTTCTACTTCTATACCAGTCCTGAGAAATATCTGAAGATAACTAAATGCACATGGGACAACGTAGTCACTAAAATGCTACTTATTATACTATGAGAAACTGCCATCACAGAAGCCAACTGACTGCCAACTTTTGCTCAATGACTCTGCATCTCCTATGCTTCATCAGGGCTAAGTAACCTCTGGTCTATTGCTACTGACAGTTTTCACATTCCAACAAGCTACAATCAAGTCCTACAGAGAGCCAGTCTGGCTTAACAGGTGACTCTGCATATCTGTGTTCTGATTCATTCTGTATTAATCTCACAACATTAACTGCCAAAGAACATCACAATAAATTCCAAAAGCAGACATTAAATTCCTATCATTCTAGGACTTTGCTTCCAAAATTATATGAAGAACACAGAAATTCTGGAGTCTCTGAACATTCAGATCTACTAATAACTTTCTCTAGATGAAGCTAAAAAAAACTTTCCTTCCCCACCTTAAAATGTTCCTGAGACATCAAAGCTACAAAACAATGTGGTTCTTATTCCACAATATATCAGTCTATATTTGATATATACTCATCTAGAAGAAAAGCAGAATTTTTTAAAAAATTGATTTTCTTTTTAAAGATCCTTTACCCTAGTGACATAATTCTCATTTTCTTTTTTTTTTTTTTTTTTTTTGCGGTACTAGGGATTGAACTCAGGGGCATTCTACCTCTGAGCTACACCCCCAGCCCTATTTTTTATTCTTTATTTTGAAACCGAGTCTCACTAAGTTGCGGAGTGCCTCACTATGTAGCTGAGGCTGGCCTCGAACCCGGATCCTCCGGTCTCAGCTTCCCGAATGCTGGGATTACAAGCGTGCGCCACCACGCCCGGCTATAATTCTCATTTTCAAAGAACTGAACCACTAAATTCAATTGAAGCTCATATACAGTGGTTGGATTAATCCATTCATGCCTGAATCTTAGATACAAGTAAACATATCACCATAGAGAAATAAAACATCCTTTCCCTATTTTTCAACCACATATTCAGCAAATAAGGTCAGTTCTTCCTAGCTTATGCCTGTTTGGTAATAATTACTTAGATGGTATCACCCTTTATTCACATGTAATCTTTATTATGAACATAGTCAACGCCTTTGAAGTGTATTAGGTTGAGAGCAGCTCTCACAGAGTCATTTTACAAGTACACAAAATGTTCCCCCTTAAATCACCTTACATTAAAATATCTCTTTCTAAGCCGGGCGTGGTGGCGCATGCTTGTAATCCCAGCATTTGGGAGGCTGATACTGGAGGATCCCGGCCAGCCTCAGCTACCTAGTGAGGCACTCTGCAACTTAGGGAAACCCTGTTTCAAAATAAAGAATAAAAAATAGGGCTGGGGGTCTAGCTCGGAGGTAGAATGCCCCGAGTTCAATCCCCTGTACTGCAAAAAACAAAAAACAAAAAACATCTCTTTCTAAGTACCTCACTCTCTGCCAAGGAACTAAGCCTGCGTGTCAAAGAACAGCACAACTCATCAACTCATAGTAATGCCAATCTCAGAATAAAATCCCACCTATTTTCTTCTGGGAGATTTTTTTTACCACATTCCTCCTTTAAAAAGAGGAATAGAAATTGCTTAAGTCACTAAAAATATCTGGGGAAAAACAGTTTTCCTAAATGCCAACTAAGTCCTAAAATTGCCAAATTATAATAATAAGTGACATTCAAGATTGAAACAAGCTGGGTGCGGTGGTACATGCTTGTAATCCCAGCATTTCGGAGGCTGAGACCGGAGGATCCGGGTTCTCGGCCAGCCTCAGCTACCTAGTGAGGCACTCCACAACTTAGTGAGATCCTGTTTCAAAATAAAGGATAAAAAATAGGACTTGGGATATAGCTCGGAGGTAGAATGCCCCTGAGCTCAATCCCCAGTACCGCAAAAAAAAAAAAAGATTGAAACAAAAAAGTTAGCCGGGTGTGGTGGTGCACACCTGTAATCCCAGTACTTGGGAGGCTGAGACAAGAGGATCGAAGGTTTGAAGCCAGCCTTGGCAACTTAGCAGCCTCTCAGCAACCTAGCAAGACCTTTATTTTCCAAATAAGAAATAAAAATCAGGCTGGTGGAGCCGGGCGTGGTGGCTCACGCTTGTAATCCCAGCATTCAGGAGGCTGAGACCGGAGGATCCGGGTTCGCGGCCAGCCTCAGCTACCTAGTGAGGCACTTCGCAACTTAGTGAGACTCGGTTTCAAAATAAAGAATAAAAAAATAGGGCTGGGGGTATAGCTCGGAGGTAGAATGCCTCTGAGTTCCATCCCCAGTATCGCAAAAAAAAAAAAAAAAAAAAAAAAATCAGGCTGGTGGTGTAGCTTAGAGGTAGAATGCATCTGGGTTCAATCCGCAGTACTACTAACACACACACAAAAAGCCAGAAATAAATATTATTTTTAAAAAGTAGAACATCAGCCGGGTGTGGTGGCACACACTTATAATCCCAGTACTTTGGAAAGCTGAGACTGGAGGATCAGATAGCAGGTTCAAAGCAAGCCTTGGCAACTTAGTGACACTCTCGGCAACCTAGTAAGAACCTGTTTCCAAATAAGATATAGAATCGGGCTAGGGGTGTAGCTTGGAGGTAGAATGCCTCTGGGTTCAATCCCCAGCAGCCAAAAAAAAAAAAAAAAAAAGTAGTTTTATATATATACACACACACACACACACACACACACACACACACACACACAAAACTAATCATTAGCCAGGCGTGGTGGCACATGCTTGTAATCCCAGCATTTGGGAGGCTGAGACCGGAGGATCTGGGTTCGCGCCAGCCTCAGCTACCTAGTGAGGCACTCCGCAACTTAATGAGACTTGGTTTCAAAAAATAAAGAATAAAGAATAGGGCTGGGGGAGTAGCTCAGAGGTAGAATGCCCCTGAGTTCAATCCCCAGTACTGCAAAAAACAAACAAAAAAGCTAATCATTAAAATAAGTGAAATACATGATAAATAAGTGAAAATACTATACAATTGTAAAATGAGACTCAGTGTATAGTTGGAAAGGAAACAGCTTCAGCTTATTGGCATGTGCCTTCTACAGTGTGGTACTTATGTAGAATGGATCATGGTATTACCTCAGATCACAGTTGAAGGTCAGGTTATACCAAGTCAAGTAATGATTTGACCCCTGAAATAGGAGGAGAAAGGTATAATATCCACATGATGAACTATCATGAAAGAATTTTTTATTAAAAAGTTTCCAGCCTGTAATCCCAGTACTTGGGAGGTTGAGACAGGAGGATAACAGATTCACGGCCAACCTCCACAACTTAGTGATATCCTGTTTCAAAATAAAGAATAAGAATAGGTCTGGGGGTGTAGCTTGGCGGTAGAATACCCCTGGGTTCAACCTCTCGTACCGTTAAAAAAAAAAGTTTCCAAGGCTAATGGTAGGATATTAAAGTATAAAAACAAAATGTAAAATTATATTTATGATCTCAACATAAAAATACTAAAAAAAAGTCAATAGTGATAACCTTTGGTGATAGAAAAAGGAAGCTGATTAAGCCTTTTCTTTCTTTTTTTTTTTTTTTTTTGTGTGTGTGTGGGTGTATGTGTGTGTGTCTGTGTGTGGTACTGGGGATGGAATCCAGGGGCATTCTACCTCCAAGCTACACCTCCAGTCCTATTTTCTTTTTATTTTGAAATTGCAAAGGGCTTCATTAAGTTGCTGACCTCAAACCTATAATCCTCCTGTCTTAGCCTCCCAAGTACTGGAATTACAAGCATGCACCACCACACCTGGCCTGTTTAGGCCTTTACTGAGACTAGCAATTAATAAAGGATCAGAGTGAACAAAGTTAGCAAACAAGAAACTGGGAAAACACCATAAAGGGTTCTTTAAATACCCAGGGTGTGAAGGACTGTGGTCAGGCAAGCCCCTGGGACTTTTAATGCCAGAAAGCACTTTCTGGGAAGAAGTAATGGGTTCTTCCTTAAACTAGGGAAAAACATAATTAAGAGATAATTATTAGACTGAGGTACCAAGAGACTCCTATACTCCTATACTTAATTTGTGTTTAATATTTTTTTCTTATCTAGCTACATATTTTCTGTTTCTAATTATACAGCATTTAGCTTGTAGACTATGTAGTTAAATATTTATGATACCTTTTAAATAAATAATAAGGTTATAGAAAAAACATACTTGACTCTATTATGTAGTCTCTTCGCTTTGGGGCACCCAAGAGAACCTAACCATTGGCCAATCCCATCCCTTTAATAGCAGACAGCAGAATTTTAATATCTAGGAGGAAATAAGTAGTATCTAGAAGCATGCTTTGTAACTTCATACCTATCCAAAAATGCCTCACCAATACTTAATTTGAATGATATTGAAATTACTGAATTCCAACAATGAGTAGATTTAACAAAAGGCAGGAGAATCCCTTATGCCAGAAACCTAACCACAGCATACAAACTCCTTAGCTTAAAATTCAAATATTCTCCATTGTTTGGCCCCAATCTAAAAACCAACTTTCCTATTTAGTACTTTCTTTTTATTCTATCTTATTTGCACATGCGCATGCGCATGCGTGTGTGTGTGTGTGTGTGTGTGTGTGTGTGTGTGTGTGTGTTACTTGGGATGGAACACACAGAGGTGTTCTACCTCCAAGCTACACCGCCAGCCCTATTTTATTCTTTTATTTTTTTTTTTATTTTTTATTTTTTGGCGGTACTGGGGATTGAACTCAGGGGCATTCTACCTCCGAGCTATACCCCCAGCCCTATTTTTTGTTCTTTTTTTTTTTTTTTTTTTTTTTT